>JBCEWB010102098.1:0-12096 GCA_039654565.1 Peronia peronii | reverse complement strand
TGTATTTGATTAGTTGCCGGTGGACAGTCGTCTTAATTTTAAGACATTTTCCGTAAAATGATGATGATGATGATGATTTTATAAAATATAATAAGACTGTCCAACCGGCAACTAATCACACAATTGAAAAAAAAGAAAAACATATACAAGTAACTTGATATTGATGTTAATAATAATCTGTTAATAATCATCATCACCAATCATCACCATCATCATCGTCATCATAATTATCATAATTATCATCATCGTCATCATCACTTTCATCACCATCATCATCATCATCATCATCATTATATCATCATTTTACAGAAGTGTTTATGTTTTAGAAAAACACACAAGGACCGTCGACCGGTATTGGCATATTTATTAAATACAATTCACAAATGGGGATTTAAAAAAAAGTAATAAAGAAAAAAGTAAAAACAATCCAAATTTTCGAACCTAGTTGGTTCTTCTTCAGGGAGAGTAAAGTAAAATTGTCTGAAGACTACAGCTGTTGTCTTTTATAGTCTGTAGCCAGAGGATCATCATCATCATCATCATCATCATCATCATCATTTTGTAGAAGTATCTTTAAAAAAAACACAGACATACACACACATACACACACACACACACACACACACACTAAGACCGTCAATCGGTATTGGAGTATTTAATAAATGAAAAAAAAATACATATAAATGGACAAATACATTAATAGATGGGATGGACAATGAAAAAATAGAAAATAAATAAAAAAGTAAAAAATGAACGATTAAAAAACATTTTTAAACAAATAAATATAAAGAAAAAAAATCAATAAAAAATGGAAACAAAATCAAAAGGTTCGAACCTCCTTCAGGGAAAGGAAAAAAATGTCTGAGGAGTACAACCGTTGTTTTTTATATCCTCATCAACATCATCACCATCACCATCATCAGATACTGCTTTTGTTATTTCTCCTTATTGTTGTTAACGTTGTTATTGTTGCTATTGCTGGTGTTGTCGATGACGTTGTCCTCGTTCTAGTTCTCTCTCACAATCTTATAATTTTATCTTCTTCGATGAGGGTCTAAGCCCGACGTTTCTGTGTTTCCTAAGTAACATTTGCATCTTCAGGTTGTCAGGATTCCTGTGCTGAGAAAGAGGACGGAACTTATCCATCATGCCGGGGATGTAGGCACTACTTCAACTGCTATGCCAGTAAGTTGTAGGAACAATGACAAAAACGTCATGATGATGATAATAGTGAGTTATCTGTACTGCCCACCAAATTATTTCCCTTTGCTAGACATGAGATATAAAACAATCGCTGTGAAAAAGGAGAAAAAGAATCATTTTTTTTTAATCTTTAATTTGAAACCTTTTCCATGTCATAATTCTGAAAAACTCATGATACCATCAGTAAAACGTTGTTCGTTCATCATGGTCAGTTCACAACATTCCAAATAAAAAGTAAAAGGAAAAAAAAGACGGCTTAGTTTTTCCATGTCTTTTCTTTAAAACGCATATTTTATACCTCATGTGCTTAACAAATGGAAATCATTGATTGACTGCAAAGAAAAAAAAACCGGCACATCTAAATATATTTAGGAGATAGTATTAACCCTCTTTAGAAGCGCTCAAAACGTATTACGAACTACAATAAATGTAATATTTCCGTGCCAGCAGGACACAAACATACCACGATATAAACAAACTGAAAAGAGTTCTGGGCGTGCAAGAAATGTTAGTTCAGATAGTGTAAGTATTTCTGAGTCTCTGCGTAGGCCTACAAAAATGTTCCTCTCTACGGTAAAACATTACAAGCTCACACCAGTTACGTAAGTAACTGACAGGCGCAGGAGTGCATTAACTACTGAAAGGATAAAGCGTATGGAATGTGATATAAACTGCTGAGATTATGCATAGTTTTCAAATATTATAACGTCCACAAATTACTTACATACAAAACGGATAACTTAAGGAACGTTTACAGAAACAACAACAATAATAACAACAACATCAAACAAAAAACAAAACAAAACAAAACAAAACAAAAACAAACAAAGCAAAAAAAAAAAAAAACGGAGTTTACATCTGCAGTAGTGCTGCAAACAGGAAATACACAGCGGGAACTCCTATTTGCAGTACTAAGCAAGGAGAAGTCTCCCCCTACCTGCAGTACTACTGCATTTTCTATAACTTTGCGGGAGATCTAGTAACAGTGTTGAATTTATAATCCGAGAAATTGTGCTATTCAATATTTTAAAAAATAAGAAGAAGAATAACAAGAAATAATTTTTAAAAGGGAGCGACTAAAACTCCCAATTTTATTTCTCGCCTTGGCTGTTGGACTCTTTTCCGATAGGACATTATGACACCTCGTAGAACTTCATAATAACTCAATATAGTAAAAAAAATAGAGTTTAGGCGTTTGTTTCTCGGTGAAACTGTTCAGGTTTTTCTAATTCTCTAATGGTATGGAAACATTTCGAGCGGGGACTTTCGTGGCTCAGCTGGCCTCTTATCTTTCTTGGTTATTATTGACTGAAAATATTCTGAGTTCCCTAACTACATCGCACACATTAAAGAATCTTCACAGTTAAAACCGATCCAAGAACAGATGCCAAACTGGGCATGTGGGCCTATATAAAGTCTAGATAATCCTACTCATAAGATTAAAAAGCTAAATATTAGTGAAAAAAAAAATATTCAAAATGTTTCACGTTGAAAACAAACAAAGAAGGCTGAGTTCATTAATTATAATTTCAAGTTACTTCTAATAGTGAAAGTCATTAATTTCACTATAATTTCTCTCCTGTGTTGTAATCGGCTTGGTGCACACTTATCAGTAACATAAAGTCTAATGTAGACAATACCAGTGATGGGGCGTAATTCAACTTAAAATAAGTGACAAATAAGGCATCTAGATCTACCGTTTTGATAAATTACAAAATCCGCTCGCATATTCATGTGTTGAATCATATTAAAAACATTAACCTAGCATCTAATTACTGCTTTGTTTACAGAAATTTAGTGTAAAAAACCAAAGTGGACTCATTTTTTTACTGTGTCTCAATCTTGCAGATGGGCTGCTCAGTGACCAGTGCAGAAATGGTCTGGTCTTCGATTCCATCTGTAGCAAATGTGTCCTCCATTCACAAACTTGTAATACACGTGCAGGTGTTGACATTTACGCGGGACAAAACATCTTACCTCAACGTCAGATCGGGTAAGTAATTCCTCATCATTCTTTTTTTGGGGATCCTTTTTTTTTTTTTTTTTTGCAACTGATTTCACAGACAAAAAAATCATCTGCTATTGGTCTGTGTATTATTAAACAATTGAAAAAAAAAGGAGTGCGGGTCAATAGTAGAACACAAGATTTCGGGGGGGAAAAAACCCACGCGGAAGTACGTCAGGCGTTTTTCTACGTCATTAAATTATTAACACTATTCACTACTCTATTATTAGGAGAGCATCTAGGTTCAATAGGCTATGGGTCTGTCTCTCATAGCGAAGAGTTTTAGTCATAACTTTCCTTCCCACCGTAACAGGGTCAAGTTAAGAAGTGAAGCAAACATGGCCGAGGCAAGGCCAAGGTTATGGGTCGATAATTGTTTTTTGTTAGGATATAATGGCACATCCACACGATTACGGCTATCTTGTGCCTAACACGGTGGTTACATTTACAGTCAAAAGGCTGATCAAGTAAGCCAAGGTTACAGGTCGATGGGATTTCCTGTTATATTGGTGAACTCTATAAGAGTGGATCTTGTTAATTTATGGCTACTCATTAATTTTATTTGACTCCTTCGTTCTTTAATTCGGCTTTTCATAATTTCAGATTTTTTTTTTAAATTCAGGCATGATATCACATGGACTCAAATTCATAACCTCTTAGGAACAATACCGGCAACGGTTGAACTTAACTACGTGACTATGCCGGGGTCATTGGAGTAATAAGTTATGTAACCAGGGCTGATCAAGAAATCAGCAATTTTCTCCCTTGAATCGGTTCTCATTAAAAGTAAAATCTGTGTCTCTGTGACCTTCTATCATATACCCAATCTATGTGAGATACAACGGACAAGCATGATGAGAACAAAATTATCTAAGACCAGGCAGCCATTGAATCTATTTCATCTGTTCTAACCGTGCTAATATTATTTATAACAACTTTCATATCAACACATCTATAACGGTATTTATGAGCCTTTCTCTCAGTGCTTTCTTGCTACCCTTATGTCCGCCTATATTGTTGTATTCTTCTGTTTAATCATTTCCTGTAACTTAAGCCTTGAGTATCTTATACACCGGACAACCTATCCAAGCCATCAGGGTAAAATTTTAAAACAAGACAGAACATCAGCGACTCTTAGACAAACTGAAGACTGGATCTTGATAAGCGGGCGCACAATGTCGTCATTTCTTTATCTAACCTATTTCTTTATATAGACTAACTATATACAACTCATATAAAATTTCAAATACATTCTGTTGTATAGAGCTATATCATATTTGTAAAATTGTTTTGTAAAGGGCTAAGTATTTATGCACAATTTATTTTCTTTTCCTTCCACAGACAATGCTAACTGGGATCACACTACGAACTCAGACATATTTTTACACTCGCCATTTATTTTATTCAGAAGAATGTAAAACTGCACATAATTGTATTTTTATGTATCTATTGTATACACTGTTGTATTGTAACCTCTATCTTAATATTGAGCAGGGCGTTTTGTTGAATTTGAATCTATTTTTTACTTAGCGCGGCCTTTATTTGAATCTGAATTTATCTACGGCCAGTCAGAGTCAAAAAGACAGGCAGCTGCACTAAATATTTGTGACATATACGCAGAGATCAGCAGTAGCTTACAGTATATTTGAACAGTGTAGACAATCCAAAACTAATGAAAAGATCAGAGTCAGAGAGCATTAGCTGATTGTTTAAAACAAAGCAACAAATATTTAATAGTTTAGAGTTGTCATGGCCTGAGCGACCAGCAAATAAATTGCTTGATATTTTAACAGATTACAGCTTGAAAGAACTTGCTGTAACACCCAAATAAATCAGTACTGTGATTATACACATGCATATGAGACCACGAGAATTTCAAGCAAAACAAGTAAGTTTAATTAAACAAAGAGTGGAGCTGGTCTATACAAAATAGTATATACTAGTACAAGAACCGAACATTCAGTTTGTATATTATCTGAATACATACAAGTAGGATGAATCGCTGGAAAATAAATAGGTGAAATGTCTGTGTATTTACCAGAATGTCATCAGGATAAACCATGTAAAATTGTCCATAATGTATATATTACTAATATACAATCAGCGTCAGGTTTGGCGTTTTGCTTTATGTTTTGCTTTATTGTTACCAATTCATTATTCTCCTGGTATATGAGGGGATTTATATTCTGATACTATTCCATATAATTTTATCTTTCATTTCTTTAACCTATTTGTATATTTTATTTATTATGTATCTATCTATTATAATATTTAAAACAAAGAAACAAACAAACTCCCCAGATTTTATGTCAGTCTGGAGATTTTATTGGAAAACGTACGTATGTGAAATTTTACATATTGATTGGGCTAATTTTCCTTCACTTACCTTTGTTTCTAAAGACTAGGTGAATTAAATAGTTTAGAATCAGTGAAAACAACAACAACAACAACAACAACTTTGATTGTTCCCTTCTCCTCATATATGAAGAGGCCAACCAAGGACATTATTAATCCACCTTTACTGATACTACAAAGATGCTGCACCTTCTACAAAATATTCCCAGCCTGTGACTAGCAATGATGCCATCGAATCTTTGTAACGGTCTGTTCGTACTATTTCCATATCAAATTTCAGTTACTTGTTTGTTTGTTTGTTTGTTTGTTTTTTGAAGACCATTGACGTGACACTTAAAAGTGTTAGTTATCGGCACTGTTAGCTTTGCACTGACACTTTTGAATGGTCAAGGCTAAACATTTTGAGGGTGTTCGTTTAAACTGTTGTTGATGGTAGGAGAGCTTAGTACTCATGATTTACGACGAACAGAGGATACGTGTGTTCCCACTGTGGTGCTTTCAGAAGGAAAGCAGCAAAACCAGTCATTGTGTTCTGCAGAGGACAAGTGAGCTTTGCCAGCACTACCATCTCCCTAAAAAAAAAAAGAAAAGAAAAGAAAACATAATAGTTAAATGAGAGTAACCAATGTGTCCTTGCGTAATGATAAACTAAAGCATTTAAACTACATGCACTTACATTGCAGTATGCATTTGTGTGTTACAGTTTGAGTGGCATGTCGATTTGCTCCGATCTATATATTTAAAATGCCCCCGTCCCGCTTCCCCTTCCAGCCCCGTGAATGTCGTGGGTTGTTTACTGTTACTTTGGTAACATTGAAAGATTGAGCCTGTGACCCAAATTTTGGAGCTGAAAAGGGAAAAGATCAAGGTTTCCAAGTCATAAATCATCACAATACAGTTGAATTGAATTTGTTGAAATGAGTGCGTTGTGTGTGTGTGTGTGCATGTGCGTGTGTGTGTGTGTGCGTGTGTGTGTGTGTGTGTGCGTGCGTGCGTGTGTGTGTGTGTGTGCATGCGTGTGTGCTTTGTTTTGGTTTGGTTTGTCAATAACAGTGTGGCGTCTGTTACAGACGTTATTTTTCATTCATTATTTGCATCCTTGGTATGGGCACACATCTGGGTGAAATTCACTGTGATCTGTTTCTAATAGTTGTGAAAGATGCCACAATTATCCCTGTCCATTTGATTTCCATCTTCGTTATGCTTCCTGCCAAATGATGCTGAATTTCGATGTTTATTCGGTCTGGGTTAACAGCAAGAACTGAGTCCTAAAGAAATGAATTATCTCTTGTTGTTACTGTTTGTCAGTTTATGATGAAGTGTGTTCTCTGCCTGCAAGCTTGTTATGAACTGTTTAGTCTTCCTCTTCATCTTGTAAAGAAATAATTGTTTTGCTTTTCTTGTTTTGTCGTTGTTGTTGTTTTATGCGAGCTTATCGTGATCCTGGTATGATTTTTTTTAATTTCTAGTTTTTGTTTGTTTTTGAATTCCTTATTTCGTGCATTTTTTTTTTCAATTATTTCGATTTCTATTTTTATACATTATTAAATGGCGCATGATTTACCAAATCATTAGCAACGAATAAATGGCAATTGTAACTGTGTAATGCAAAATGTGTTATTTGTTTCTTGATCGCATTTTCATTTCCAAGCCACGTGCTTTCGTTTTTGTTTTTTTTTTCTCTGTTCTCATTTGGACATGACATTGCTGTCTAGGGATGCAGTTGAAGAAGCATATCAGTTCAAGTCAAGCGACTGCACGTCAAAAAGGGCTTGTACTTCATCTCGCAAGGACAAAAAACGTTCCTTAGAAAGAGACAGCATGAGATTTTTTACCTCCAACATAATTAAAAACAGCTGACAAACAAAACAGCAAAAGAATGGTTCACCATTAACTGGACCAAAAGTAAAAATGGAAAAATATGACAAAGAGTATAATGGGTATGGCATTTTGAAAGCGATCGTAATGTTAATTGTTAGATCGATGATAATGAAGAATCTTACGAAACCTGCGTTACGCGTTTCTCTGCAATGGGTCAGGGTGACATCCAAGAGTTTTCCTCTCCAGATGAGGATTCCTGGACTAGATCTTTTCCCACAAACCAACAAATAAAAAGAAATCAAACGTAAGAAAGAATGAGTGCGGCTTGGAAACTGAGAAAAGGGATCGACAAACCCCAAATGACAATTTGTATAGCTCCTATGGAACCTATGACAGCAGACTGAGGAACTAAAGCCTGAACTTTTTACACGGCCAGTGCTACCAATCCATGCAGATTAGTGAAATATCGGAAACTACGCCCTGTTTAGTTTATTTCTAATATTGTACACAACCGTTGTACACATAACAAACAATTTCTTAACTAAAGATCGATATAAAAATTCTTTCAAGAAAATAATTTTACAACGCTCTCACGAAAAGTTTGTTTGTTTGTTTTTTTTTATAGTGAGCATTTATTTAGAATGTTTTTGCAGCATGTCTCATATACAATGCTGGGTGTTTTGCTTTTGGATTAAATGTCTTTCAATGCTATGTGCATATGAAAAATTTGGCATCAAACTTCAAATGTTTTATCTTATTTCATTGCATTTTGTGGTTGTTGTTACTGTTTTAAAATAAAATGCATTTGCTAAATATACAAAACTCTAACCGTCTTTTCCGACATTTGCAAAGCGTTGTTTGAATCAGTATATACAATCCACACAAGTACAGATGTTTCACCTCATGCACTTGTCTTTGAGATTTTAAGAATGGCACCTATTGTATTTTGCGGCCAATTTCGTCTTATTTCTCACTGGACAAAAATCATGAGACATTAACATTAAATATGGCAGTTCATTTTTATGACGTTGCACCCCAAAATATTACTGAATTCTCATACCGTGCTATTTCATCACTCATCAATGGAGGAGAAAGGACAACCAGTGCCTGTAGATAGCAGGTGTAACTCATGTCACACAAACTATCTCACAGAAAAATCGTCCTTAACTCAATGCCATGGGAAAAACCGCCCAAAAAATACTGTAATTCAATTCTTGAAAACCTCATTTCCTCAAACAGCACTGCCAATGTTCTGAGGATGTCGTATAGAGTTAAGACACTTTCCTATGAAAATTAACACTGGCATCACCTTAGCTCACATTTCTTGAATTTGGCAATATTACAACACAGTTGGTTTTTACAGGTTAAATAGCAATTTTCAAAACAATACAGTGGCGTTTAAGGCAATGGGAGATCTTTATGACCAACCCTTTTACTTCTCTTTGCTAGACACAGGAGGTGTTGAAGCAGTGATATTGTTGTATAGTAATCGTTTCGTTTTGTTCAAGTCTTTTGTTTCGTTTAGTTTACTCGACACTCTTAATTTACATTTGCACACAGCTCCTTCTGTTCCCATATTTCATTAGACAGATATCTAATTTTTCTGCAGATTTGTAATTTATCATCTAATATAAAATTCTTGATTCCATAATCCCCGTTCGTAGAGCGGGTTTTTGTACTAGTTTTACAGAAATGTCTTAAAATTCAAGTTAGTCTGTCTACCGACAACTCACCAAATATACAAAACAGAAACAAAAATCTGTAGAACTCGATATAGTCAACACGAAAACAAACTGATGTCACTGGCCAAATTTTCGCACCCTGTTGGTTCTTGATTACGGCAGCCGTAAATCAAGCAGACAACAACAATCAGTACAAGGCAAGGATAAAGATCAACGATATTTTGGGTCATTGCTGCGATTTCAGCCTCTCTGCGGTCAAGACTGGATCCAAGTGAAGATTTAGAGCGAGTCCACTCGAAGAAGAGATGGGGGTCAAAAAATGAAATCTGAGTGACCAAACGAGACACAGAGCGAGAGAGATTGGCACGATAGTCTACATCACTTGCATCCATCCATCTATCCATCCATCCATCCATCCATCTATCCATCCATTCATTCATCCATCCATCCATTCATCTTTTCATCGATCCGTCCATCGTCCATCATTCATCCATCCATCCTTTCATCCATCCATTTTAAGATCGGTCATCTGTAAACATGAGACCAAAAAAAAAAAGCAACAGATGTAGATAAATCCACTTGGCGGGCTCTGTCTGCATTGATCTGTCCAGATGTCAGTGAGAGCTGACAGCCACAAATGATCAAGGGAGATCATCGCTAAACAAAGCCAGAAAAATGAGACCAGCACAGTTACTGCCCTTCACCCGTAAATACTGCACTAGGCCATGTTTATCATGTAAAAGTCACGAAACGCCTGCAGGAACGGAAGGAATCATCAAAAAAAGTCGTCGCAAAATACGATGTCAATACAGACTGACCGTACAGACTACCGTACAGACTACCGTACAGACTACCGTACAGACTACCGTACAGACTACCGTATAGACTGTTTCAGTGGTCTGTGAGGACCAAAAGAACCATAGTAGTAGGAGAAGGTGGGGGGGGGGAGGTTAGGGAGGGGGGCATTACTGGTGTTTGTCAGTTGTTGAACGTCTGGTAAAAATGCTGACCTTGTCTTGAGTCTCGGGCTGATCACGTGATAGGAGCGAACAGGACGTTATCAAACTTTGTGAGTTGTGACATCATGGGAGATAACTCGGCTTTTTGGTCTACACTAGGGGATACATTGCGCTGTGGACACTGACTGGACTACATTTTGAATGATTTGATTGTACCACAGTTACCTATATTAACTATTGTAACGACAATCACTGGAGGGACAAGAAGAAAAATTGAAATAATTTATCCTACATTTTCATTAGACAATCCGATATTCTATTCAATTGTTTACAATTCGGTGTCAGCTGTCACGTGATCAAAGCTTTCAAGCTCGTGGAATTTCAGAGTCCATTAATTAACATGACAGTGTGAGATGGGTGAAATTGAGAAGACCAACCTTTGAGCTGTGCTCATGACAACATCGATACAGCACAAAAACTCACAGCAGACGACCAGTTAGCCGGAAATCTGTTCAGACTAGGAGAAAACTCAGGGTCTTCGTGGGTGATTATTTAAATAGAGGTGAGATCGATACTGCCCGGCGACCTAAAGTATATAGCAAGCGTGCGCACTCGATGTTGATATTATTATTTTGGATGATTAAACTGAATGTTACTCGAAGAAAACGTGTTTTGTGTTTTGAACGTGTCATTCTACCGAACGTACAATTCGGATCGAACACTCGCGAGAATTTACTATTCAATTAATATCACTTTTCTTCGGACAACGTCAAACTTAGTAAGCATTTTTTGGCTTTATGTATGATGAAACACAGATCTTTATGCAACATTTCTGTGTGCCAAATTTTGTATGGATACATTCAGTACTTTTCGAGTCCATAAGCTTTTTATGGATTTTGTTGCAGATTTAAAGTACAGATGAGAATATCTTCGTTGCAGAGCTAAACGTCTCAGTCAGTCTGCAAACACACTACGTCTGTCTCACATCCCGACTTAGGCCGAAAACACACTGATCCGTCGGATTAGCAGCCATCAAAAGATAGGCGGCTGTCGGAGGAAAACGTACACAAAATGAATCCGTTTGATTATCGCCTTCGTTTGCATTATGTATAGTTGAATTTTTAAAAAAACAGTCAAAACCGCTTTATAGGCAATAAATCGTAAAATTATCCCACAATTTCCTAATTTTTGGTCGCTGATTTCAAATCTGTTAACAAAATAAGCATTTGATCAAAAAGGATTCCAATTTTTTTGCGATTGCACGTCCCGCCTGGGCCATATTTAGACACGTGAGTAAAGTTTCTCCGACAAATCGAAGAAAATGGAGCGTGTCGTACTGACGCCTGCCAGGCGGAGGTGACCATAATTACACCGTCCGTTTTGTCTATATTTTCCATCTTGCACCACTTCAATCCGTGCCTTTGTCCCTAATTTCTGTCGGATTGTCGGACCAGTGTGTTTTCGACCTTAGGCAGCAGCAGCAGCAAGAGCAACAACAACAACAACAAAACTAATGTGTACAACATGTCTGTTGGCATAATAGTCAGTGATGGTATGTGGTGTGTGAGCAGTGGGAAAAGGGAAAAGCCTGTCCGCTTGCCAGCTTGTCTGTCTGCCTGTCTGTCTGTCTGTCTGTCTGTCTGTCTCCCTGTTTTAATGCCAGTGTGTGTGTATGTCCAGCAGTTTGGCCGACTGTCCGTTCTAGAATGTGTTGAAGAACGTCACTCCTCTGTTGACGTGAGTTCCTTTTACAGGGAGAAGCCTTCATCTTCATCCTGGCAGGCTATGACACAGTCTCCATTGTCATGTCCTTCACCTTGTACCTGCTGGCCTTGAACCCTGAGTGTCTCACGAGAGTTCAGGCGGAGATTGACGAGAAGCTGGGCAAGGCCTTTCCTGCCTACGACACTGCCCAGGTGCGAACTGTAGTCAGCTCTGTCATGGGAAATCTTTCTATCTTTCTGAATTGTCGTTGTCAGTCACGTTCTCCAGGCGATAGACAGACAGACAGACAGACAGACAGATAGATAGATAGATAGATAGATAGATAGATAGATAGATAGATAGATAG
>JBCEWB010102087.1:0-12096 GCA_039654565.1 Peronia peronii | reverse complement strand
CATACATACATACATACATTCATGCATACAGACTACCCCCCCCCCCCCCATACACACACGCAGATACACACATATACATACACATACATGCATAATACCCATATATACACATACACAAAACACGTGTGTATGATCAAATCAGCCTCTTGTGTGGTTCGTATTACTGAAAATGCTATCTGTTGCAGGCGAGCAGTGAAAGCCACTCTGATCCTGGTGCCATTGCTGGGACTTCAGAACATGCTCACCCTGGTGAAGCCAGCGTCCCTAGACGAAAATGGAACATTTGTATGGGACATGATCTCTGCTGTCCTGGTCTCTTATCAGGTATAATCAACATAATTATATCATTTATTTCTCCCCATTTTCATCTACTTGTACTAAAGCTGTTGTCGTTTTCATTGTTTTTATTGATCAAAAAGCAAAAGGACAAGTCTGATGAATAAGATGTCGGTGCTGTTCACGGAGACAGATAGACAGTCAGATAGACAGACAGACAGACAGACAGACAGACAAACAGACATACAGACTGAGAGATAGACAGACAGACAGACAGACAGATGAACGGATCGATGACGAATAATAACGATAATGCTATTTTGCTGTATTTCTTTTGTTTTTATATTCCTATTGGTCCTTATAATAGCGTAACTACTGTAGTGATAAAAATATTGGCTTCCCAGGCGAGAAACCAGTTTAGATTGGAAAATCTGTCAAATTAATTGTTTGAGTGGAGTTATTACGCTGCAATAAGCCAGATTCGTCAAACATCGGTAGATCCAATCACGAATGTTACCGCAGGAGCAGGGAAGGACAGCAATCTCAATTATTAGCATTGCAGCACCACTGCATAGAACACTGATTGCGTCAACCGTCTACATGAACGAAAAGAGCCACAGAAGCAGTAGAACTAGGCGAGGTCTAGCTATTCTCAGTGTGGAGAATAAGGATTGTGTTGTTTTTCAAACCAGTCATATTTCTGTGGTACATGTTTTGGTGAAGGTGATGGTCCTGACGAGAAATTAATCTCAGCTGAGTACTGCGACAATGATACGTTTATCTCCATGCCTGATGATGAAAATGATATTTCACATCTTTTGTATGAACTCACATATAAGTTAATAACCACTTGATACTCTTTGTGGGATAATCATAATATTACTATAACATGATAATAATGGCAATGTTGATGATTTTCGCCCTGAATAAGAACCAATCAGGCTCAGAAATTTGTAAATTTATTCATTTTCTTCACATATGTGACTTTAGAAAAACATAGTGATCGGTTGACAGTCTTTGATCTTTTAAGACACCTCAGTGCTGTTGATGAATGCCGTATAATTGTGACAATTGAAAATAACAGTCACGTCAGATTATTCTTAATCTAAGTAACCCTGACCAGGGTGGTTTAACGACTTTATTTCTGTTCCTGAATGATTTTGGCTCTGTAACATTTTTTTTCGTGTTGTTGTCGCTATTCATGTTTTAATGATAGAAATGTTCGTGAAAATTTGAAAAGACATGATCATTCACTATTTCAACGACAGGGTTCATATTAAGGCTCAAAAGGAAGATGAACTTGTCAAACAACAGCAACAACAACAACAACAACAATAATAAGAACAACAAAAACAACAACAACAACAACAACAAAACTCTCCGCGGGATTAACGCTAACAATAAATAATTAAGCATTTGTCGTTGTCGAGTCGGTGAGATTTCCGATTGTCGCTACCAAGTTGCGCACAACTGATAACTGCCTCAGTTGTTGAGGACATGAAAAATGGATGACCAGTGCTTCAGTGGCGGTATCGTGTAATGCCGGTGTTTTCTGATAGCGAAAGTGACAGACAGAAATACCAGCGGGATGAGGGTGGCGTAGGTAGGGATGAAAAAAAAGAGAGATGGCGGGGTGGAAGGGTGGAACAGTAAGTGAGAGAATGGCATCACAAACAAGGCCAACAAAAGAAAAGAAACGGAGAGGATGTCACATTTAGAAAGTACTTTTAACCTATTCTGTACCTACCACGGGCATAACTTGACTCATCTGCCCTCCTTTAGCTTTATTCTCCAACACCAGGAAAAACATTGATAATCCTCTTCAACCCTTCAGAATCCAAGAGATACAAAAGCCGTGTGAGCTGGTCGAGCTAGAGAACAGACAATAAACCTCACTGCTGACATAACAAGATAATTCTCAGCACTGACAGAAGAATGGAAGCTCAAACTTTTTTTTTTTGAGGCAGAGACTCTCTCCAGAGTAGCCTGATTATATTTTCTGTTGAGTGGTCATGTCTGTTTCAGTCTGGCATATATGTAAAGAGTTAAATAAATCTCTGCGGCATGAGTGGCTTCTTTACCACAGTCCACTGCATTTATCCATACAGAAAACAATGAAGGCTTCGAGAGATACATCAGTCACTGACGTGTTACGTGGGAGTAACTTAACTTAGTAATTTGCGAAATCAGCGTTCTGCCTTTCATTAGAACCATGCATATTTATAAAGGCTTGTCCTAACTCGTCACACAAACTGAGCCTGATAAGGACTCACTCTGGTCAACCGTAATAGAATGTTTAACATTACTAATGACTCCATTAACTTTAAATGATTTTAGGAATCCTAGAGATAACAAAGCTTTCGAATTAAAAGCTTGCCGAAATGCGCAGATAGCTTGCATAATTAATGACTTTAAATTGAGTGACTTTTTGATAGGTCATTTTGCTCGATATGTGACGTTACGTTAGGTTGTTTGTAAGCCTTTCAACCTCCAGAGGAATGGTTATCTCCTGGTATGTGACAGACCATGTTACAAATTTAATACTACGAATGCTTTTCTACGCTGTTCACTGATTCACAATAAACAGCACAGTCCTCATCTTTGTTGCTTATAGATAAGACTATGTAGACCTGTTCTAGTCAAAGTTTTCTTCAAGCTTCCTGATACCTTTTGAAATAAAATTGCTGATCCAAGAATGCACGATTGCTATTCGTATTGGGAAATTAAATGATTTCGCAACCAACAACACCACCAACACCAACAACAACAACAGCACAACTCCAGCAACAATAACAAACAACAACAAAATCACAAATACGTGTCGTAGTAATAAAGAGAAACATTATCTGGGACGCGGTTATTCACGGAAAAAATAGTTAACTTGTAAAGAATTCGGTTGAATGAAGGTCTTTTGCCATAGAAAGAGTGACTGGCACTGATGATGTAGAGGAACTCTTTGGTGGTAGCAGCAACGTGGAGCAATATAAATTTTACGAAAAAAAAGATATAATTTGGACATTTTTTATACTTATATCAAAACTTGCATTGGAAAAAAAATCTCCTTGACTCTCCATCCTTTTCACTTCCTTTTCTTATTTCAGGGTGCCATTGTTGCGTTGATTTTCTGTTTCTTCAACGGTGAGGTGAGTTAAATATACCATTCGATGACATGACTTTTGTAGCTATGCATGCAAGACTATGGATGCGGAGTGAAAAAAAGAATTGACATAAGAATCCAGAATTATTAGCGATTTCGGTCGTTTCCTTGTTTAGTATTTTTAAATACTTGTTATATGCATATGCTTACCTCAGTTATTCTTAGTTTCCACTGGCTGAATTCAAAAAAACAAATATTTGTACTCAGTCTTCTTGTTTAAATTCATGTGTAATTTTTCTTTGCCGGATGTTGCCAATGTTAAAATCAAATTACGTGTATTATTCTTCGTAATATCATACTACGACGTTCTATTTATGCTTTTCAGCCACTTGCGGGCCGCTTCCTCGGCGGACTTATAACGTTATAATATTATGTATGACGCATTGTTATTCGCTAAGTTCACCGCTTAAAAATAAGCAAACAAGGAAAATAACATAAAAAAATAAAACGGGAGAAAGAAAATAGTAAACAAACACCTAGAAACAAAGACAAAATCAAGCGGGCATGTCTATAGCGATGTCTTGTTTTACCGAGGAAAATATGGTTGAAATAATAATAATTTATCGACAACTATTGAATGGGGTTTATAAAATTCATGAGTTTCTTGGTGTTGTGCGCCATATGATGTGAATTACCGTGCATTCACCAATCATAGAGTGATCACACAGAAACTCATAGCGCACCAGTTAACTCGATTTATTGCACAAAGAGATTCGGACATGATGATACTGATACATGTACTAATTATGGTTTAGACATATCTAAAATCGACGACCACAAGCATCATCATAATAATACTAAACATCAGTATTACATCATTTCAGGACATGGACATAGACATGGACATGATATGTGATAACTCATTTTCTTTGACAGGACCTACGTTGATAATTAACATGAATAATCACACTAACCATATTATTGACATTCCTCAAAGGGAAACAACTCTTGGCCAAGGGAAACAATTAGGTCCCATAATACTAGGAATACTCGGGTTGTGAGTAAGATAGTTTGAAATTTTTATTTTTTAAAAAATGGTGACGGATATCGGAAGTCATGACCTCGATGTGGCTGGGGTTCTGGAAGATGTCAAGGAGTTAAAAGCCGAAACATCTAATGAAAGAACCCATTCTTCCTCTGAAGACCGTTACCTATCTCGCTCCACCGGAGGAGTTTTCCTACCACTATAGGCTTGAAAAGGCAGTAAGTAGTCTTGTGATTAACAAAGTGCAGTAAATGGTATTGGTAAGCTGGAGGATCGAAAAGCAACATTGAAGCTTGGAATGCCTCCATCTCAGTACTTAATTCTTCTCCTGGCCTTCATCCCTGTTGTAGGTCCTGACTGTGTTGAAGAGGAGGTGGAGTCAGTGGCGACACAATTACGATCCTTCCTTTCCTGGTCGACCTTCCAATAATAGCACCACTCTAGCGATGACTTTGGACGACACCAGTACTGCGGGCACCATCTTCAAGAATGGCAACCACCGATTGTCGAAGACCTCCAAAAACACCAAGGTAAAAAAGTGAGGAGCCGTGGTCGAGAGGTCAGGTGTCTGCCTCGTGATGGAAGCGCCGCGGGTTTGAATGCTACCGAAAAATGGAAATGATTAGAACCTTTTTTTTTTTTTTTTCAAATGTCTCAACGGTTTTCTGTTGTCTTGGACAGAAAAGGTTGGCATTTAGCTTCAAGGATTACGGCAAATGCATTTCGGAGGTTTCGTATGTATATCTGCCCGTCAAAGAACCCTTGGCAGTTAAAAATCGGATGGCGAGTAAACGGATACAAAATTTTAAAACACTCTAAAATTTCTATTTTAACAAAATATTCTAACCAAACTTCCCACACATTTTAAGCCGAAATAATCACACTTTTACAATCAAAGGTCTGCCCAACAACAACAACAACAACAACAACAACAACAAAACAACAAACAAACGAAAAAATCTACAACGAAACAACTGAAGTTGAAAATACAACCGTTCAGTCGAGTGGTGAGGCTTTTATGTCATTCGATAAAGTGATGACGTGGAAGAAAAAAAGATCCATCTTCCATCTTTTCAGTGGTCAAGCGATTCTCTGAGTTCTAAAGTCTGAAATCTACTCTTCTCAAACTGGATCAGAACGAAAAGCCTTGGATGTGTCTTATGCATGTTAAAGAGATATTGATAGTTTAAAATTGAAACCTGTGTACAATCTAATAGGTTTAGACGTAACTGGTACCTACGTAATGTCTTTATAGAACGATGGGAAATATACTGAGCTGAACTTCCATGGTGCTTTGGTTTATGACCATAAACCAACATTCGAAATGTTTTTTAGTGTTCATTATATTGTACTGCATTGCACTGTACTGTACTATACTATCCTGAACAGCATTGTTTTTTATCACTCAAGAATAACCATGCCAAACTCCCCCTTTTCAAAAATGCAGTATTTGGTATCGTGCGGTACTTACGCAAATAGTACTATTATATCACGCTACCTTATGTTTTCCTACATTATGATATGTATAAAATTAGAAAGACAGATAGACAGACAGACAGACAGAGAGACAGAGAGACAGATAGACATAATAAAAATATTGTTTTACATTATGTTACATATTTTTATTATGTTATGTTTTATATATATATATGTATGAATATACTAGAAGAGAACCCACGGCCTCCGTGGGAGATTTTTTAAATATAGCCCTGTGACTTAAAGTCTATGGCAAGCGTGCGCACCTTTGTGTTGATATTTTAGATGATTAAACTGAATAGTATTCAAAGAAAACGTGCTTTGATGTTTTGAACGCGTCATTCTATCGAACGTTCAATAGTTCATATTCGACTAAGCAAAAACCTGGAAATCCCCGACGGAGTGTTTGTACCCCCTGCTAAAAATAGAACACTCACTGATGTATGCTACCGCTCCACCACGAGATCCGAGCACAATTGTCACCGGCCCCGTGCATTTTTTAAATGTGTTTTTCTATGTCAATGGTAGTGAACAGTTTGGAGTGTTTGTACACCCCCCCCCCTACTGAAATTAGACCGGGATTTCCAACCCTTCTCTGAGTGGGAACAAATCTATTCGGATCAAACACTCTCGCGAGTTTACTGTTCAATTATTGTTGCCTTTTTACGAAAGCGTCAAACATAGTAAGCTTTTTTCGGCTTGACGCAAGTAGAAACACAGATCTTTATGTAACAATGTTGTGAGCCAAATTTCAGCAGGATACATTCAGTAATTTTCGAGTCCATAAGCCTTATATAGGTTTTGTTGCAGACTTATAGTATACTAGAAGAGAACCCACGGCCTCCGTGGGAGATTTTTTAAAAATATATAGCCCTGCGGCTTAAAGTGTATGGCAAGCATGCGCACTTCGATGCTGATATTTTGGCTGATTAAACTGAATGTCACTCAAAGACAAACGTGTTTTGAACGCGTCACACTATTGGACGACTATATAAATATATATAATATATATTTATATTATTATATTTCTGTACATAGAAACACAGATCCATATGCAACAATATTGTGTGCCAAATTTCATATGGATCCATTTAGCAGTTTTCGAGTCCATAAGTCTATTGTGGGTTGTCTTGCAATTTCATAATATAGACTTGAAGAGAACCCACGGCCTTCGTGGGAGATTATTTAAATACATGTACACACATGTAGGTCAAACCAAATCGATACTGCCCTGCGACTTTAAGTGCATGGCAAGAGTGCGCACCTCGATGTTGGTATTTTGGCTGATTAAAATGAATATTACTCAAAGAAAACGTGTTTTGAACGCGTCACACGATCGAACGACTATATAAATATATATAATATATATATTGTTGTTGTTGGCTTGGCTTCGCGGACGAAGATCATGAAGGACATTTATGTCGACGGCAGACCCGCTCGCGGCTGACGAGACCGACCCCGGACAGGCAGGCTTTCTGTCAGTGACGACAGGTGAAGGTCTGGCTGCGGTGGAGGCAGCTCTGATCTTTCTCCTCTGGCGCTTTTCCCTCTGGGTTTCTTGGCTCGCGTTCTCGAAATTCTTGAGCTTTTGTGAACTGTCTGGCGCCAGCGGTCGTGATAGGCAGCTAAAGCAGTCCACCGATGGGGAGCAATGAGGCACCAGATTCTTCTTGAGGGAGTCTTTGGATCTCTTCTTTGGCGCCTCTCTTTATTTGTGGCCACACGAGAGCTCACTGATATATAATATATACATACAGGGTAGCTGGAAAGTCCCATGACACTGAATGACGATAAAGAAATGAACTTAATGGACGTTGATATTCTGTTACTATACCACGAAACATAACAAATCATTACTCTTTTATTCTGAGATTCACGTTGTTAATTCTACTAATTCTAGTTTTGGGTGAATTTCTTATGCCATTATCTTCCCCAGGACAATACAGAACTTCAGCTCATGATGCCAGCAACTAAAGGCGAAAAGGAAGTCACTTTCAAGACTTAATTCGTGACGTCAACAAACCAGTTCGAAGATCATCTCAAAACGGAGTCTTACGACCGTAATGCACTGTTGGCAGGAATAGCCCCTATAGACTTACCCTCGTTGGAACAATTACACTTTAATTCTACAATGACTGGGTCCCCGACGAGTGGGTTTTGGAGATATAAATTTATAAATCTTTTAAATCTAACTATATTGCTGTTGGAGGTTAAGGCAGGTTTAAAATATACAGATATTAATTTTATCAGAACCAAATTTAATTAATTAATGTCATGGACATGGCGACTCATGACAAGTTTTATTGATCCACCAAAACCAAGACTGTCATTATCAAGATTGTAGGCGAATTCAAGATGAATAGGCACATACAAAAGGAAAGCAATTTGTAGTTTCACAGTGTCGTGATTAAAACAGTTGCATGTATGTTCAAGACAGTGGATAAATTTATTTTGAGTTGAGATGGCAGTTAAGTTCTGTAGGTGTTTTATTTGTTTGGGTTAATGTTTTATATCGATGCTAATGACCTCTTATGTATATATTGTGTAAATGCATAGTTTTTTAGGGTATTGATTGCAGTTGCATATAAAAGTTCCGTGTTTCTTGGGGACTAATAAAAATAATTAAAAAAAAAAAAAAAGACGGGAGCACTTTCATCTGTTTATTTTTATTTTATTTTATTTTTTGTAACAGGGCATATTTCCTATGTTATTTATTTCTTTTTGAATCACTTTGAGCTCGAAACTTTCATTGCAACATGGCAAGAATTTGTTGTTGATTGTCATTGCTCGTTATTATAGTTGTTGTTGGTTTCTTAAATGGTTTTAGCCAGTTGATTCCATTTAAATCAAGGGTTACTGTCAACCGAAAAGCCAGTGGATCTATGGACGGTGTTTCCTCCCATTTGAAAGTAAAGGCTCTGTAATATATCAGTCGAACGATGATTGTGTACATGTATACATATCAAATATGTTTTGACTTCAAGGAAGTGTATTGTTCACAGAGGTCTTACAACATGACCAAAGCATTTGTGAATAATACATTTGTCTCATTTTCCATTCGCTTTGTATGTGAAACACGTCAGATTTTCATCCTTCATTTTTTGTCTTTTTTGTTATTGAGCAGTGATTAAATATATTAAGTTATGCTTAATTATTATACCCTTGATTGATGATAATTGCAATGTATATCATATCTTGTTTTATTCTTTTTTGTTTTGTGTTGCTTTTGACTTGCATAGAAACGAATTTCCACATACTAATTAATTTTGGAAGACAAATAAGCATAAAATTGTGTAAAAATTGTAACGGTAAAGCTCTGAAGTCTGGTAGGAAGAGCTCTATTTCATACATTTAAGAACGAGTTCTTGTCTTTTTTAGAAATTAACAAATGTACTATTAACCAGAAATGTTCAACGGTATACTGTACTTGGCTAAGAGTAATTTAAACATGGAACTGAAAGAGAACCGCCAAGAGACGTTGTAGAATTATTTGTTACCATGCTATGAGTGACTTCAATGAACCTGAACACAGAGTATATGTATGAGTTATAACCACAGATTCGTTGTTCATTATTGAATGTGAGAATTCTGCCTAATGTGGGGAAGGAAGGACTGAGAGTTAATTGGTCTCACAGAGAAGAGTATAGGCGATAATTCCACAGAAAGAAACATAGTGGAGATACAGTAACAGGAAGCTAGAATTAGAGAGAAGGAATGGAGAAGATAGAAGAAAGAAAAAAAAATAGGTAGAGAAAAAGAGCAAGAGAGAGAGAGAGAGAGAGAAAGAGAGAGAGACAAGTTACATTTGATGCAATAGCATTGTGATATTTACAAGTAAAGTCAACACGACAAATTTAAAATCTTCCTTTTTCCCTTCTTGTTCATAATTTTGTCTACATGGTATCATATTTATCATTCTAGAGCATTTGTTAACAAGACAGCATGTTTGGATTCTCATAGCATTCTAACATATGATTAAATAAACCCTCTGTCAAATTATAATATTATGAAGAGCTGGTTTTAAAGAGAGTAAATTCATGGGATACGTTTTAGACAGATATCATCTCGGTGAAATTTGAGATATCACCTCCGACTAAACTCTTTTGAAGCCGATCTTTGATAGTTGATAGGATAAAGAGTTAGACTAAATATCCAACGGAAGAGTTGGTTTGAAATCATGATAATGCTGGTAAGACATCGTTTTCTTCTTTTGCAGAAACGCTCTTCTGATAGTTACAAATACCTGATCCTATGCTATGCACATATTGGTACATAAATATACAGGACTACATGCCTACAGCTTATACATATATTGTCTAGTGATCTCATAGATGTTTTCTTGTAAACTTTACTGTTTGGAACTAACAACCAATATAGCTAGAAACATTATGATTTCCCTGTTTGAAGTACCAGGAATAGCTGATGTTTTGCATTATTAGTACATGTAGTAAGGTAAATGTGGCCTCGCGAGACAATTTGTAAGGAAATGCAGTGAAATACAAACCGAGGCATCACATCTTCTATAGGCTATGCTTATGGACCTATGTTGGGTGAATTTTCTCAGTGTTAGCCCATCCAATAGCAATGCTCAATGCTGTCCTTCGGATACTTTTGAGATGGGCCAAATGACAGAGAGTTTGGATATTCTGCTGATCTCCTGCAAATCATTACTGGTGATGTTCTGGAACACTGACCTGTATTAAGAGATAACCAGTGCATGTTTTACATTGTCAGTTTACACAACAAACCTCTCACTCTCAGTGTCAACAACAGACCACAACGTGTCCAGGTATACCCAACTTTTGTGAGGTTGGTCCACAAATTGACGGCGCTTTGATCAGAGATAGGCCTAGGCTACACTTTCTGGACAAATTAGACTTAAGCTTACAATCGAGTGGTCCTGGAATAAGTTTTCCAACAATCGTACGCAGGCCGATCTAGGTCTATTATTACATCAAATTTATCATTTTCATTAGTGTTATCTCATTCATCTTGATTTATCATTATAAATAAAAATGTATAATCTGCCAATACTATAATAATTATTGTCTAATGCTCAGTCGAGGGGAGAAAAATCGTTACATTAAAAGTGTGCGTTATTAAATCTATTTAAGATGTACAGCACGGCATCACATCAATATATGAAAAAAGGTACCGTAAATTATCTCTTACCTTATTTCATGTTTGTTTCCACTGTTCAGAGTTTTATACTGTAGGAAACTTATTTTATGGTCACCCCATCCTAACTTGCATGTCTAATTTACAAATCAATTCGGATAGCTGTGATTAAGAATAGAGCCTGGTAAAAGGTAGGATTCTCGTCTTTCGATATTCTAGTCCTTCAGTTCTAGTCCTACAGTTCTAGACCTACATCTAGTCCTTCCGTTTCATGTGATCTCGGTCTCATTGATCTTACTTTTGTTAATTTGAGGACGGGTAGCATTGTTGAATACATTCCATTTAGAATGAGATATTAATTGTATAATGAATTGTATAGGCTATATGTATAGCTAACATCAAACAATCCTTTATTCATACCCTACAGTTAATGATCATAATTGACATAGGAATAAATTATGTGTCCATGTTCAAGAATTAATAGTTTAGTTCTTGTTGAATAGGCCTACTGTTAATCTCAGGAGTGAACTAGATTTCCGGTGTTCGGTTTACATGCAATGTTTATGCTTTTTTATTTTTTTTTATTAAGGACATTTTTCGCTCACTGTGAGGGTTACTTTGTCAAAGTGTGATAACATGAATCCCATAGTATATAATTATGTCTCTCCATCCGTTTTCTTTTCTTGTTGAAGGGTGGTTTTGCCATTGATATTGTAAATATTAGAAATCTCCCGTCCTTCTCCGCTTTATTCTTTCAACTCTACCCAACAAACAATCGCGGTATGATTGGAACTGATGGTTAATTTAACCTTTTGTTGTTGTTGTTGTCTTCATTAATCTTGCGATACTTAATAACATAATTATGCGTGTAGATCCGCGTTACGCATGTCGTGTTATTAATGTTAAACAAGTATAATAGATTTCAGTAATGGCCAATATCTCTGGAAAATTGATTCAAATCTTAATCACGATTTACTTTAACGAACATGACAAAACGCCCTTTTCCCTGATAACGTTTCGAGAAAACCGAGGTTTAGTTTTAAGGGGGGAGAGGGGGGTAGGAAAGGGCTACTTTGTGAAACTG
>JBCEWB010102086.1:0-28076 GCA_039654565.1 Peronia peronii | reverse complement strand
AACCATGCATTGTGTAGAATGTTTTCTCATGTGAATCATCATTTCTTAACTTGTATTACATTATAATCACGTTAATTGCTTCATTTAAGTAGAATTTAAAAAAAGTGATTTTTTACTATCGAGCCCCCTTAAACATAGATCAGACTGATCCTGCTTTGTGACTCAGAGGATATGGCAAGTGTAACTGAACGTTACTTAAAGAAAATGTGTTTGTTTTGAATGCATCTTTCTATCAAATTCAAATCACTCTCACCGTTTTAATATTCAATTCTTATCTCCTTTTTAGGATTTTGTCAAACCAAATAAGCTTTTTTCAGCTTTAAGTAAGTAGAAACACAGATCTTTATGCAACAGTGCTGTCTGCCAGATTTCATATGGATACATTCAGCAGTTTTCGAGTCCATAAGCCTATTATGGGTTTTGTTGCAGATTTGTAGTATAAATAAGAATGTAATACCATAAATACAAACTGTTTGTGTCCATCTCCTACCAGGACTGACCCCCCTCCATATGGCAGTGGATAACGGGAACCTGAAGCAGGTCGAGATGTTACTGGACCATCATGCCGACATTGATGTCACTGTAAGTCTCACAGCCGGCACATCCTGTCTTGCTCAGCCACTCATACTCATCATCATTTCACCTCCTGTGGTGCCCATCTGCTCAGTGCTGGCAGTCTGCATGTTTCTTTCTGGGTTCTTCTGCCCCCCCCCCCCCCTTTTTTTTTTTTACATTAACCTTCTTTTTGCCCTAATTTCATCCCTAGGTTACATAGTGTATTCAGTAAAAATGTTTGTTCTCTTTTTCTTTTTAAACAGTTTTTTTTATTTTAAATGTTATATTTTTTTTATTCATAGATTAACACTCTTCATCCCAATGTGACATAGTTTACTCAGTCAGCATAATTCTTTGCTCTTTGTTTTCTTTGTTTCTTTTTTTTTTTTTTAATAACTAAAATATTAACCCTCTTGTTTCAACAGTCATTCTGCATGTTGTTCTTAATATTTTAAAATTTTTTATTGTGTTAAATCTTTTCAGCTCAGTGTGTTTGCATTCTGCGTGTCTGCTCTCTTCATTTATTATTTTTTTCTTTCAATGTTAACTCTCTTCAGCCAGTGTGACAGGGTGTTTGCTGGTCTCCTCTTTTTTTTTTTTTTTTTTTTTACAATTTTGGCCTTTCTCATCCATAGCAGCTCACCTGCAGCTAGGCATTTCTTCTATGGAGATTTTTTTTTGTGTGTGATCATCATCACCACCACCATCATTATCATTTTACGAAAAATGTCTTAAAATTTTACGACTGTCCACTGGCAACTAATCAAATACACCAAAGAAGTTGAAAAACAATATGAAAAATTTAGAATTGAGCTAATAAAATGAAATAATAGCAACAATAACATAAATAATTGAATAAGAATAATACATTTTTTATATACATACACGGTAATCACTTAATTATATTGAATTTGAAGAAAATATGGCAACGTAAAATTTTCTGGCCTTTTTGTTCCCCAGCTAGGTAAGGATACTGATGAAATAAACCTTATAGATGCCGTTGCAAATCCCAATAAGACAAAACAGGTTGCTCCATGTCCTCCCCAGGATGGCAAGAGTGGAAGAACTTCATTGTTCCGAGCAGCCGAGAGCAATCAGAAGGCTATGGTGGAGCTGTTGCTGCGCAGAGGAGCTAATCCTGAGATTGCCAACTATGCAGGGGTGACAACCGCCATGGCAGCCCAGGGACGAAACTTGCACGGTGTCCTGAAGCTGTTGGGTTCAATTCCCAATGACAAACTCTCTGACTTTGAAACCAAACCTCTGGGCTTAATTGTGGAAGTGAGTCCCTCCCTTTATATTTAGTATCCCATACGTGTCAAACTTTTTAACAAACTGCGTGGCTGTTGTGAATTCTCTACTGCTTCTTAACTTTTTAGTAGCTATTTTTTTCTCTGGCGGAAATACTTCAATCACAAACATATTGTATACAAACATAGGGCCAGAACAAACAAACTGCCACCAATAAAATTATCATGAAAAGAAAAGTCATAGATATGAATTAAGACTATGCTACTTGAGCTCATTTGAATTTTGATGTTTATCTTTTTGATGTGATAAATAGCTACTATTATGCACTCTAGATATGATGATATTTTCTTTTGAGATGTGAATGGGTTGCTGAATTATTAAGCCCTTTTCAAAATTGTGAAAACTGAAAGCATGGATATACAAAGATACCGAGATTTTCTGTCTTACTTTACTTTACCTTATCTTGTCTCAAGTCATTTCATCTTATGTTTGTGAGCAAATCACCTCATTACCATTATCAAAAGACAAGCAGCATGACCACAGAGAACTTAAAGTATCATGAAAAGATCAAATTACATTCACGATGATTGGTCACTTTCTGTTGGAGACATAGGATTACATCCATCCCACAGAAGACAGTGCAGTTTCCCAGTCTCACATATGTGAGCAGTATCAAAACTCCAGAGGAACATGAGACAGATTGTTTTCACAATTTCAGTTTGCTTTCTTTGAAGTGGTCCGGTTATTTGCCATCCTGTGAAAGGCAACATCGTTTCCAACTCTCACATCCCCCAACAGTATTCAAAGTTCAGAGTGCTATGAAAAGATCAACTTGTATTCATGATGACTGGTTGCTTTCTGTAAGACACACTGTTAATCCAGTCTACAGAAGGCAGTCTAGATTGCCATTCTCACATCTCCAAACAGAATCAAAACTTCAGAATGTGACGGAAAGATTAGCCTGCACAATGACTGGTTGCTTTCTGTGGGATGCAATTTTATGTCCAGTGCACAGAAGGCAACACAGCATCCTCTTCTAAATCTCCGAGCTGTATTCACCAGCCAGACACTGAATCTGAAAGGTCTGTTTCTCTCCACAGTCCAAGCCAGCCTCCCTGTATCTGGGCTTTCCTCCTGATGACCAAAAGAGTAGCCGAGTGGGCAGCCTGTCTCGCCAGTCCAGTCAGGACCTGACCAGTAATGGCTCCCTCAGGCGACTGAGCTCTGAGAAGGCTGAGCCCTCCAAAAATGAGACCAAAGTCTTTCATAATGTCTTTGTTGTATCACAGGTAATCACTTTAACATTTTATTACCACTCCATGATAATGGCATAAATCATTTAAAGCACTTTTGAGAAATTGGGAAAAAAAACCCAACTAATTTTAACACTAGTCATTTGATGAGATTTTACTGAATCAATAATGACATTATGAATCAATAATGACTTATGCTCAGGAATGCCACAAGCCATCTGTTGCATTTTAGAATGATTCTAAGAAATGTCATCCCAGTAGGCAGTGACAATGGATCATCTCAGAATTTTATGTGTTTTTTATTTGTAGTTCAGTTTGTACAGTGGACAGGTTGATTTTTTTTTTCCTCTGTCCCTATTTGTGTCAACCTAAATTGTGAACCCTAATAATTTTTATGCTATTGAAGCACAAATTATGAAGAAAAAAACTCTGATCAGAATAAATTTTCCAGTATACTAGTGTTATTTAGATGTGCCGAATGACTTTTTCCCAACTTTTATTTTGCATTGACATGGCCATATTATTTCTACAACCTTCTATGTTGATTAGATAATTTGATGTTTGTATGAGCCAGTTATCTGTCTGTAACTTTTCATGCCACTGTGAAAAGTGTCTTGGTCTTAACTTTATGTTAAAAGATAATTGTTTTATATTTCTTAATATTTGAAATTGCATATCAATGTGCAAATGTAAATTTTTCAAATGGAAGTTTCTAACTGATAGCTTGCCAGTGAACACAACAGTCCAGTTTTCTCAGGTTATTTTTTCTTTACTTTCAAAACCAGTTGATCAGCAGTGAACAAAATTGTCAAAAAAATTAATGGATATATTGATGCTCTTTCCCTGGAGATGCATGTACCAAAAGTTGGAATGACTCTGTGTATCCACGTTATAGTCAGTGGAGATATTGGGTGTTGGTTACATGTAAGAACTAATTGAGAGCCTGCTAAGTCTATTTCTGCAGCCAGTGTCACATTCATCAAATTGCAGCAGTTTTTCTTAAGTCTGATGCTGTTTGTGTCATTTTAAGTCCGTTTTTTTATCTTATCTTTTATCGTATTTTATTTTGCAATTTTTTTTTTCCTTTCTGCCTTTCCACTCTTCTTGAATAGATCTATCTGTGAACTGTCTCGCCCACCTTGTTAGGCACAATATAGCCATTGTCTTGCTGATGTGCTGTTAAACCCCAACACAAACAAACATCTCTCTCTCTCTCTCTCACAGAACCAAAGCAAGAAGGTTGGAACTTCTTTGGCAAGCCATAGTGTCTCGGCACCTTCCTCTCCACGGGTGAAGATCGAAGTAATGGAGGAAGAGGAGGAACCCCCACCTCGCCTGATGTCGCTGCCAGACACGTTCATGGCCGCTGGGAATGAGGAAGACATGGAGGTTGAGAGTGAAGGAAAGAGCAGGAGGTTGGGACAATTGCTCAGGTTGGCTTCCCACATGGGGACTTTGGACACAAAACCTGCCATCTCTAAGCTCCAGGTGCCAAATTTGACGTCCGTGTCTACCAAGTCACCAGATAAACCGCAGACAGTAAACAGTGGAGGTCATAAACCTGTGACAGTGCACATCATTCCCCCAACCCCTCCTGCCGCCCGTTACTCAGGAGCTCCCAGTTTGATTCGTGTGACAGCTACAAAAATGAGTGGTAACCAGGCCAAAGTCTTGTCTCACTCAGCCACACCCACTTCTTCCACCTCCAGCCAATCAAGTGCCACAGAACAGATCAGCCTGACGGGCATACAGGCCAGGCTTTATCAGAAATTGCTGGAAGTGTATAACATTGATCCAGGGGTTCCTACCTCCAGCAGCAGTGGTGGAAGAACCCCATCTTCGCCATCAACCCCCAACCCTACATCCTCCACATACGAACCTCTGAGAAGTGCACATCAATCGCAGTTTGCTCGACAAAACAGCCATGGCACCAGCGTGGCCTTGAGAATTCCTACGATTAAACCTGCCTCCTTGTCATCACCAGGAAGGGTCACCCTTAACAGTGACCATAGCAGGACAATTTGGACCAGCCCAGAGGATGACACTACCCAAGAAGGACCTCTTAATCTTTCCAAATCATCTCGGAGACAAAGTGATTCTGACCAATCCCCAGCCATTGCTGCTACCAGTCCCAGAAAGCCCGAGGCAAGTATGTTGGGCAGCAATCACCCCCAGTCAGGCAGGCTAGATGTTTCCAGTCCGCAATCACGGATGTCTTCTCAAGCAGGACAGAAAGGGAAGCTTATCTCGATAGGTGTTCGTCGTATCTCATCAGAGAATGGAGAGGGATCGGAAAAAGGCAGCGATCCATCCAACAATCAGTATGAAATGTTTCTATTACCAGCGGATGCACTGCCGGATTCTGCTGCCACTAGTCCCTCGGAAGCTGGTATCAACATCATCAACTTACGGGGAGGTCAGGGACTATCGACCTCTCCACAGCCTGTTGCCAGATCAGTAGGGAGGACAACTCTGCGTTCGGAGATTTCACAGGCCAGGACATCATCAGCATCGCCAAAAACATCGATAGTCCGGGAATATTTGTCCCGCCCCAACATAGTGCGACAGCCTCAGCATCTTTCACCATCATCACTGTCACCATCATCGCCTTCATCATCACCATATATTTCCTCATCAGTGGCAGCATTGACAGCCTCCTCGTCTTCTGCTTTCGTGGCAGGGGTGCCCACTGTGTTGGACACGCCCAAGGAAGTCTGCAGAGCGACAGCAGGCAGCCATATTGCCACTCTCACACGCAGCTCTTCAAACGTTGTCACTGTCACCAAAGCTAGCGCTAGTGGCCGCATACGATCGGCGCCAATTGTTAGCCGGCAACACTCATCACCGGGTATAACAGCTAACCCCATATTTCTGCATCAGGGTCAGGTGATAGATCTCAGCCGTGGTGGCAGCTCAGGGAAAACTGACAGTGGCCGTAACCACATTTCCACATCAGCTCCAGCTGGTGCTACCCACACTAGCACTGCTGCAGAAGGCAAGATCATGGGGCTCAGTGGAGCAATCTTATCTGTGATACCCTCAAACTCAGAAACAGTTGGAGTGATAACCTCTGACACTGAGAAGTCCCGAGAAACACCAAAGGAACCACAGAAGAAACGGGGACGAAAAAGTCAGAAATCAAATGCTGGTCCCGCTCAGTTGATTGACCAAGGTCTCACCAAAATAAACTCTGAAACTGATGAAAAACTGAAAAAATTTCTAGGGGCCAAAAAACAGGAAGGATCAATAGCCAATCGAGGTGGGTCAGTAGAAAATATAGATAGAGAAGGCAAAGGTTTGGATCCTGAAAAAAATAGAGGGAAAGGGAAATCTGATTCTACAGTATATGCACCTGAGGAAACAGACTCAGTTTATGAAACAGTTGGTATTTTCTCCGGGAGCGTGCAGCAGGTGAAAATTGGGAAGAGATTTTCATCATCGTCATCTTCACACTCTGGTATGTGTTCTAGTCCCTCTTCTGTGTCTAGGTCCACCTCACCTCGTCACATGGAGTTAACTATGGATCTGTCAAATCCAGCTCATGGCAATGCTAGGACATCTTCCACAGCCACGGTGCATACTAGCGGCAGCAGCTCTAGCTTAGTGACATCGACTTCTAAGGAAGTGTTCAAACCCCAGTCAGGATCAGCCATATCTTCTCCTCCTTTATCAGCATCCATAACCTTATCTTTCAGTTCCACAATGACCAGCACGGCCACAGCAAGTAAAATTACAGGGGTCATCTTTGATGATTTCCCAGAGAACGAAGTCCCGGAAGATTATGTACCAAATGACAGTGGTCCAAACAGAGACCGGGTGGTCACCGTATTGAAGAGGAGGGGTGGCAAACGGGGCAAAGTCCTGGTCCGGAACACCGAGGATACTATCAAGGAGAGCGATTCAGATACCAAGTCTGGAACCGACAATAACAAAAAGAAGGAAGAAGTTTCTGTCAGCTCAGAGTCTTCAGCTACATCAAATTCCAGTGTTCTTTCATGTGTGACATTGAAGGGTGATGGACGTAAGATAAGAACACTGCCTTCAGTGCTCTCACCTGTATCCGGATCAGTATCCGCTGGAAGTGTTACTGTGACTCCGGCTGCTGCTGCTAAAGAGGAAGCCTCGAATAAATCGAGTCAAAAAGATGTAGTCAGTAAACAAAGTTCACCTATGGATAGACAAGAGGAACCTATGGATCAAAGTAGTGACCAATCAACTGAGCCAACGAAAGCTGTTTTAGATACCTCCAGTCAAGGTGAAGGTCATTCTGATTCAGGTGGAAAAGAACAAGGTCAAGATGAGATCAAAGACGGTGATGTAGAAAATGAAATGGAGACGAATGATGACTATGATGATGACGAATATGATGAACAACCGGCTCTTGTGATCGAAGAATCAGTTTAGGGGTTACACAAGTGGACAAGTGTGCGATTCTGTTGTGTTAGCAAACGGTAAAAATACTATTTTTTGTCACTTTCATTAGAGTTCAGTTATTCCTCTTTGCTCCTTGTGGAGCATAGGACCTGAACAGTTAATGACACAAGCTGTGCATGGGAACATTAGAACAAGTGTGAAGAATTTTTTTTCTCTGCTAATTACTATTTTTTTTTATCATTTGAAAATATTGCAAATGATCTTTTTTTTTTTTTTTTTTTGTATTTGGGATGTTTAGTAGAAATGCGAATGTAAATCTGAGGGGGAAAAAAAGCTATGCCATACACCTGCCATGTTGAGAAGTAAACAACACCAGTCTGCTTCATGTTTGATTTTCAGTCATAGTCAGTGTTAGATTGAGATCTAGACAGATTTTACACAGTCTGACTGATTGCACAATCAGAATGAAACTGTCATCTTCAGTCATTGCTTTGTCACTGTCATTCCCCATAAACAACAGCTGTTCATTACATCCTTAACGGATGTCCTGTCTTTTCAAGGCTCAAAACAAAGGAAAAAGATGCTTCTAATCACATGAAGTTGACTTAATGAATCTCATAATTTTAGAGCCAAACACTGTAGGTTTTGCTATATAGATGAATTAAAATAGATACAGGAGAGTTAGAAAATTTTGTAATTTATTTTGTTTCCCAGCACCAAGTGTATACTTTTTCAGTTGAAATCTGTAGTGTGTTTTGATGGACAAGGCATGCTAGATGCAGTGTAATAAAGCCATAATCGTGCTTATTTGGCGTTGAATCCCAACACAAACAAACATAGCATGTGTGAAAAATTCATTCAGGGCCGAGGGATGAAACAAATTACTCAGGTTGGACGAGATAGTTTTTAGATCTGAATGCATTTATTTTGTCTTTGAGATGGAAAACCTGAATATTTTATTATGTTATATTTTGATGCCTGCCATTTAGTCCTGAAAGTATCAGCAGACATGTAGAATTTCTAAAATGATATAATTATTCTTGTTCATGACTTCGAGGCCATAATTATAAAAGTCAAGTTCGTTCTGTATTGTGTATGTTATGTTGGTGGGGATTCTAATGCATGGGATATTGTATGAATGCAGATGTATTATGATAAGTGAGTCTTTTGTCTAATAGGCTCTGCAATTCAATGAGCCGAGGCATATCAGTTTTTTTTTGTGCATATCATTGAAAGAACGTTGTGGGCCATCTTTTTTTCTGTATAAAGTGTAAACAGCAATCATAATGCAAGAAGGGAAAAGAAAAATCATTTGAAGAAGGAAAACATAACTCATCCCCCCCCCCTTTTTTTTTTGGACAATGTGAAGCAATAAACTATGGAAAAAAGTACATGTATTCTGAGAAAAGTATTTTGTTACGGAATGAATTTTTCAGAGCATTACATTGACATTGTTTCATGTATTTTAAAAATGAAAATTGTATTTTTGTTTTGTTTTATTTTAATCAGATTTTGCTCACATAGTCACAATGCTTGTTTATAAATACCTCGTGCTCTGAGCAAAGGAAGTAATCTGGCTGACTGTATTAATTGGCAATGAGGCTGATGTCAGGTGGCTAATACTTGATGGAAATTCAACTGATCAGAGAAACGGAGCTCATGCATTTTTGTTGAACCATTTTTATGTCATGATTTAATCCTGAAAGTTTCTGTAGTTCAGAAACAGATGGAATACCAGGGGTTTCTATAATGATGTTGTTTATATCCAAGAAAGGACAAGTCATATCAAGCTGCCATGGCCCCCAGGATGACATATAATTTGTCTCTGATGAGCCATTTATACAGCCAGCTAGGCAGCTTCCCTTTGCCAAGTACAAGAGGTTTAAGACAAGCATCGTAAAGAAGGACAAAAATCATTTTAGCTCCAGTTATTTGAAGCAAAAAATGATGGAAAAATTATCACCATGAGGAAAAAAAAATATTCATCTCATGATGGTGTCACAAGTTTTTGTTTGCTCAATTTTCAGATAACAAAAAAAAAAAAAACCCGCATGATTTTTTGTGCTTGAGTTATATACATGTTATACTTGGCAAAGTGAAATAATTTGGATGATGATCAAAATGGCTCATTGAAAAAACATCAGAGGTTTGAATGCCACTTGAGGATGGGGAAGATAGATTAGAAGTTCCTTTATTTTCAATCAGCCCTCTGACCTCTTGGATAGGGAAGCTCGACATCCAGCGTTCTCAGATAACGGTGAATATAGTTTGGAGGTCTCATGTGTTGGAGAACCCTTGAGCCCTTGAGAAACTGGATGAAGAGTAGGCGAAAGCACCAGTGTCCCAGCATAAGTTCTAAAAAAAAATTTCAAAATTTCTGCCCTACACTATTTCTTCAAACTAAATTGGGCACTCACTTGAAATAGAGATAATCCTACTTTTAAGATTGAAATACTACATTAAAAAAAACCCAAGATATTCAAAGTCTAGTGGATCATCACACTTGACCTCTGTTGGCCTTGATTTCTTTGATGTGTTCACATTGTGAATCATCATGTGGTAGAGCCAGCTTGCTCTTTTGTTTGCATTGTGGAACATACACTGCATTTTGAGTTGTTATTGTGCAACTTATAAGCGTAACAGCACTATCAAGCAAGGCAAGAGGATCTGTTGTTTAACTTTCAATCCATCTCAGTTGAAAAGGTCACAAATTGTTTTGTGACTATTTTTCTCAATGTGATTTCAGCCAGTATATGGCCAAGCTACTGGTACTTGCCTCATGGAGATTTTGAACAAGTTCATAAGAGATGCGACACGATGAAATCAGGCTCTTGTCAAATCTTGAGCATATGGAGTTATTGGTACCAAGTTAAGCTTATCCATTTCCCTTTCTGTGTGTGAAAAAATTTTTGTTCTACCTTAAGTAGAAGTCGAGCTATTGGCAATTAAAGATGATGGGGGTGACCTGTTGCTGCAGCTCAATTTAGTGAGAAAATGGCCGATCACTTTTGTAAATCCTTATTAATCTTTGTTAGCCCATGCCACTAAACTGCAAGTTTGGGGCCTTTACTCAATCTGTTTCAGAAAATTTAACTCCGAAATGCATTGTTAGAGTGATATTGAAGGGTTTTGTGAAGAATAAAAAAATTACGTTAAAAATCTGTTCACTGTTGAAAAACATGTGATTTCTCTTGGTCGCCTCAGTTTGACAAGCGCCTGATTTCATCGTGTCACATCTCATAAGATTTGTGTGGGTTACATGATAAATATATTAAATATTCCTTTTAAGTATCGTCAGGACCATGTCTTTTGTTACATCATTGTTTTTATTTTGGCGCACAAGCATTCCTGTAATCACAAGCAAAACAGGATTTAGAAAAACTTGCTGTAGATTGGAAACCTAAGGTACTTGATATCATCACAGTTGTGAGAAGAATTCTTCACTCAAATCATTTTTCACAGGAGAAGCCCCCCCCACCAAAAAAGTCACTCAGTTTGCTTGTGTAACAGTCTAAATTCAAAAGAAGTAACTTTAGAATGTGTTGTGTGACGAGATGAAATGAATTGGATATCTATGTGGCAGACATTGAGAGAATTGGATTTTGTTGACCCTGGGGTCAGTGGAGTTGACATTGAATGTGAGTCTGACTGTCTCGACATGGAATGATTGGAGCTAAATATATACTTGTAATTTTATAGCTATTTAAGTAAAGGACCCATACATTTTTCTGTCTACTGATACCAGTAAATCGATACATGAAAAACTTGACTTCAGGTTTCCTTCTCACGGTTTCGCTATTTCAATTGAAATACTTTGAAAGAAATGGGCGTTTGTTGCATATAGCTATTGTTGTAAGAACTGTTTGTGAGTGTTACAGAAATCCATTTATGCCATCAGTGAGGCAATGTTTCATGAGTCTGCCTTGCTCTGATGCTATGCATGATATTTTTGTCTGCATGTAAGTGTGAATATATGTCTTGCGACCAGGGCAAATGAGTCGGAAGTTGCGCCGATGGATAAAGATCCATGGCCGTTTTGGTTGTTTTTAACTGCTTTCCAACTAAGATACTAAAATTTTTTTTGCCTTCACAAAACGATAATATAACCTTTTTTAACCTGAAAAAAGAAAAATGTTGGTATCATAGTCGGAAAATAGTAAAAAACGGTAAAAAGCAACTGTAATTCGAAATCACGGGGCACAACTTCCGACTCATTTGCCCTGGGCGTAAGACATATATCTTATATAATTATACTCTACTCAGGGGATGTCAATCTGTTTTCATGTAAAAGTAGGAAACCTTTCACCTTTTAGGTTCTTCACACCTAATTCTTGTGACAAGATATAAAAATTCCTAAAGGCAAAAAAAAAAAAGTATAATAATAATGATAATTAACCTTTTCACATCGTGCCTTGCCCGAACCCAAAATTCCCTCCTGACATACTGATTTTGGATAGAAATTCCCTGTAATCGCACCATTTTGGGTTGAGGTAACGTTTTCTCACAAAGTATAAAACATAATAACAAATTTTTTGTGATTCATTTTATTTCATATTTTGCCAGATGACATGTGATATTATAGTAATGTTACTTTAAAAAAAAATAATGCACATCAATGTTAAAACGTAAAAAAAATACGAAACTCTGAAACTCAATACTCGCGTGGCATGATGTGGAGAATGGCAGCGCGACAGTGGAGGTTGCGATTGGTGCCGCTCAGTACTATGGCGGTGCGACGCAAAAAGGTTAATAATAATAATTTTTTAATAGTAAATTAAAATGAGTTCAGCAAAGAATTTGATTAGAGCCAAAAAGTCTGTTTTCCTGCTAAAGTTTGACATCCCTGTATACTGTGTCTCATCAACTGTGAATGGAATTTCCTTTTGAGGATAAATAAAGTTTATCCTGTTATATCCTATATCATGTAGTCTTGGATCATTAGTACATGACAACATGCCCAGGGCAAATGAGTCGGAAGTCATGCCGGGTGGTTTCGAGCTACGGTCGTTTTAACTTCTTTCCGACTCAGATACCAAATTTTGCTTGTTTTCAGGTTACGAAAGGGTTAAATTTTCATTTTGTGAAAAAAAAAAAAAAATTTAAAAATTGGCATCTGAGTAGGAAAATAATTAAAAATGGCCATAGCTCGAAATCGCCCTGGATGATCTGTGACTCATTTGCCCTGGGTGTAGGACATACGGTTTGCAGGATGAATGGACCTAAGCTTTGGGTACCTGCATTTTTTTTAGTGTTTTCTTGTATATGTATGACATTTGAAAAAACTCGCAGGTAAATGAAGGGTTAACCTTTCTGCCGCTATAACTTGTGTAAATATGTAGTGATTCATCCACTGTGAAAGTGGAATAAAAAAAAAATATGTGGACATGGGAGTATTTTGTGGGTGTGTCTATGTGACTCCATTTTGATTTGTATGTCATGTATGTACAGAATTTGCTAATGATGCATATATTACTGTTACAATATCATGATACAAAAGACCATTATTAATATGTACAGCATGTAATATTGTCAGTGGGAATTGTTTCTCTAGCTCAGTTACTTCCCTTTGCCAGACCAAGAGTTGTTGGAATACATATTCTTTGCTAAGGAAGGAAAACTTCACTTCTGCCCTTTTTGCTGAATGAACAGCATGAAAAATTATGAGAAAGTCATAGTGAAAGTCACAACACAAAGGAAATCTCATTGTATTAGTTTCCTGCGATGAATTAACCTTTCAAATAAAAAAAGCTGAAGCGTTTTTTTTATTTTTCTTTACAGTATTTATTTTAAAAAACCATTCATAGCCTTATCTCTATCGAACGGAAGTCACTGGGACTTATTAAAAAAAAACAAAAAAACTGTCTGTATTGTCATAAATCATATACAATATATAGTGACAAAGGGTGGTGACTTTTTCTCAGGTGATTACACATTATATCACAACACCTTATTTTAATGATATTTTCCTTTTCCTTGCCCTCAAATGCCTCAGATTTACATTTCATTTGTATCTTGCGCCATGTAAGTTCCAAATAAATGTGTACAAATTTTCCTCCTGTGAGCAAGAAAAAGGAAAACATTGTTAAAAAAGATGATGTGATGTGATATGTAATCAGTTGACAAAACCTCACAACCTTTTTGTCTCAACCTCAGATTATGGACATATTATTATATATGAACTTGAACATGAATATGGAGCGAATGAGTGCCATAGGATGTCATAAATATTGATAAGTTATTCATTGGGACCGACGTGAATGAATGTGTATAATACCAGTGTTATATTACATGACAAATGAAACGACCTGATGAAGATAAAAGATCAGGAGAAAACAAAAAGTTGAAGAAATAAATTTATTCAATCATAAAGTCTTTATGGGTTGATGATGACTGTATGTTTTTTTGGTTGTTTTTTATTTTGTTGCTATGTATTTATGTGTGTCAGTATGACTGTATGTCAATGTATTTGATCTGAATTCTGACTCACTATGACTGTATGTTCAGCATGATTCTGTATGTCAGTGTTTTATGTGACTCACTATGAGCTGTATGTTCAGTATGATTCTGTATGTCAGTGTTTTATTTCATTCACCATGACTGTATGTTCAGTATGTCAGTGTTTTATCGGACTCACTATGGTGACTGTATGTTCAGTATGATTCTGTATGTCTGTTTTATTTGACTCACTATGACTGGACGTTCAGCATGATTCTGTAGGTCAGTGATTTATTTGACGCACTATGATGACTTTATGTTCAGTATGATTCTGTATGTCAGCTTTTATGTGACTCACTATGACTGTATGTTCAGTATGTCAGTGTTTTATCTGACTCACTATGGACTCTTATGTTCAGTATGATTCTGTATGTCAGTGTTTTATGTGACTCACTATGACAGAATGCTCAGTATGACTGTCACTTTGCTTCTATCTGACTCATCAGAATGTAGGCCCATGTGCATTCGTCTGAGTCTACTCAGTATCATCTGTGTCAGTGTTACTATGCACATGCATATCATATATAGTCATCTGATTCAGTGTGATTCTTTACGCGTAATCTGTGTGCTTTCCTCTGACATCAATATGACTGTAGGTCAGCGTGCTTTCATCTGACTCAGTATGTTCCTGTACGTCAATGTATATTCATCTGACTCACCAATTATGACTGCATGTCAAAAATGCATGTGTAGTCATCTCGGTATGATTGTTTTTCAGTATAATTTCATGTGAATGATCTAATATGACTGATTGTCAGTATATAGTAATTAGACTCAATATGACTGTAGGTCAATGTGTGTTCATATGACTTTGTACAGACTAACTGACCATCTCTTTCTCAAGAACCAACTCAACATTTCGTGTATGTATTCTTTATTCTTTTCTTTAAAAAGAATATTTTTCAACATGCCATAATTATTTCACAGAGACATTATAAATATCTGTGCACAGTACACATCTCTTAGGTAGGGAAACCTACACTTGCTTGATTTACAGAAATACACAACTGAATAATGCAATGGACAAGTTCACATCTATGATCTTTATTCTGTAGTGCTGCACATAATCTAAATTTGAAGAGGGGAAGAGCATATGACTCACAACCTGTCAAAATAAGCTGTGTGTTGATTTTTCATCAAGTTATAACTATCATATAGATACAAAAACTTAATCCAAGCACTTTCACATGGTGAAAGGAGTTTGGGTTGGTTTGACCATAAGCCCAAGATATTGCAAAATGAAGAGACAGGAGGTGATCCGTCATTATTCAGCTAAAATCAGGAGAAAAATGAACAATATGGTATATAAATCTATATCTGGGAGCTCAGTTCTTTATTGTTCTATCTCCATTTTTGGGCTGTTTAGAGATAATGTATGTCATATGAAAGATGTATAGCAAATCTGATTATTTCATCAATCACTTGCTCAAACAAGTATATTTTTAAAGTCATTTTGTCCTATCTTCTATGTGCTTAAACAATTGCTAAACATAAAACATCAATTTTCTCAAAATGAAGACTGAGCAACAGAGAACTGAGCTTATGATATATTCACCTTACAACATCCTGATATAATTTTTTACCTGCCCATAATACCAATATTTTCTTATTCAAAGACTCACGTTCTTTGAATTTCTGCAAATATAAAACCATCGATGTTACTTATCAGACCACCTTCATCCATCACATTCAACCTATGGACATCTCTGATTGAGTCCAGTGACTTATGACTTATTCTGACTTGCTGCGAGACATATGGGCACTTAATCAATTTAAAAAAAAAAAAAAAAAAAATTATACATCTTATAATTACTAAGCAAACCCTGTGCTGCTGATTCTTTCATTGTCCCACAACAAACAACCCCCCCCCCCCAAAAAAAAACAAGAAAGTAAAATTAGAAATACGTCCAAGGTCCAGTTTCATTAATACCACAATACAGGAAATTAAAAGAAAAAAGAAAAATTTTTAAAATTTAGTTTTCTCAAACCTTAAAATTGATCACTTATATCATTTTGGTTTCTACTTTTCATTTATTCTCAAAATTATTAAATAGGACAACGCTAATGCTACCAAGTGGTCAAAATACATGTAGTCCTAATGGTCTGTTGCTTAATTTGTAGGTAGTCTTAATTTGTAACTTACTCTTACCCTAATCCTAGCTCAAACCCTAACCCTTAATCTAACCCTAACTCTAAATCTAACCTAATCCTAAATCTAGCTTGAATACTAAGGCTAACTCTGATCCTAAATCTAACTCTAAAGCCACTTAGTCTGATGTGGAACTTCTCCCTTCATGAGTCTAGAATGTAGATCTAGAATTAGAATCTTTAAGTTCTAATTCAATGTCCTGATCAAACAAAACGATGCAATTTGATCGACCACCAAGTCTATTTTGACCACCTGGTTGCAATAGTCAACGTGTACTGAATATTAAGACTGGCCAGTTGTACGAAGTGAAATAATCAACAAATAAAAAATAATAAAGCATACATAAAGCACTTATTCTAGTCTGGTAGTGTGGATCATACATGTAGCACAAATCTTAACTTGTGTCAAATGATAATGCAAATGCTTTAACTAGTCAAGATCAATCATAGAGCAGTGGTCCAGAAGATCAACAACAACAACAAAGAAAAATTTGAGTATTCTTGGGACTTAAGCAAAAGAAACACACATACATACGCACAAACCACACACCCACCCACACACACAGACAAAAAAAAGCATTAAGCGATTCGAGAAAAATGTCATTTTCAACGCCATAAAATGCCACAAAAAATGCAGAAAAGACCAAAAAATGCCGAAAAAGTACAAGTTATAACCTACGACAGATTTTTCTAACATTTTCAGATAATAGTCTGCACAGCTCATTAGCGAGCATTTATAAACATAGGTCTAACAACAGGTAATAGGATTTGTAATTAATCTAAACAATTGAAAAATGTGGCACTGCTAACCTGAATAATCTTCAGATTCTTGCTCCATAATTATAATACAAAGATGACAAATACAAGATAAATGGACAGGACAAAAAAACTGATGTCACTGCATTTATCAAAGGTCACAATGAATAAAGTAGATACAGATGAACACCTATTAGTTTTTCTTGTACCTCAGCCTGCCAAACCCCCATATGCATGCAAATGTTGAACAATTTAACTTTGAAGTCTCCTGTGGATTAGTAAAGTCTATTCAGCCAGCCACATGAGTTTGCAAGAAATGGTGTACTACATAATGACTGAAAACAGAAAAAAGAGGTATTGGTTGTCAAACAGGCTTACAAAATTAATGCTCACATTACATTGATTCAAATTATGTTCTACTGGATCATCAAGTGAGCATTTCAAATTGGCCATATATTTTGCAGTATCTTTATGTGCAGCAAGCACAGATTTTCTTTCGTGACTTAATACCAAATAGCAAGGAGTGCAGAAATAATTTGCCTTCCGAGACATGCGTCCACTCCCTATACTCATCATGTTGCTGGTATGGCATGACGTTCAGTCCATTGTCTGAAATTTGTTTTGGTGTGCTGATGAATTGGTTCACGTCAGTTAGATCTAGGCTCAAAATATCTTTTTAACTGTTGACGGCTTCTATCACTAAATCTAGAACTAACAACTAGATCTAGATTCTATACCTTAGTCCTACCTACAAGATATAAAACTATGCACCAAAGAAAGAGCAAATCATGCTGCAATCATAATAAACCCTTCATTGTAACCAATTTTTCATTCCACGATACAACATTAATTTTGGCTTGATTTGGGTAACCATGTGTGAGCAGCGCAGTGGGCTTTTTCAGGGTCATATCTTCATGTTATTGGCTATGTAAGGCAGGCCTAGACTTGAATTTCTTCTGCTGGAAGCCCTCCTCTCTTCAGTGCTTTCCCCTTACCACTTCTTCTATAGTCCCTCTCCTTAGCAGGCCTTGATTCAGGTCTAAATTATGTATATCTGTTGAGGACAGGAGACCAGGCTGATCATCGTCACTACTCGATCTCGATGTCTCAGAATCCGGTTCTGGCTCACTCACATATATTCTGACCCAGAATCATCATATTTGTCACCTGCAGTCTCCTCACCCGGCAAAAGGGGAAATACAGAACAGCGCTTCTCAGACATTCTGGTGTGATTATTTGTAGATCTAGACGTCTGCTAGACGACTGTTTACGTTCACACTTAAACTGTAGGCTATGTAGAGGTCGACTGTAGTTGCGGCAGTAAAGAAACCACTAGAGGGGTCGGGGAACTTTGGTTTCAGTATTTCCATTGATTTCCATCCATATTTGGTACATCATGGCAGCATCCTTTCTTCGAAGTGTATGATATGGTATACTTACCATTTAACCGATATAGGGGATGAAGGGATTAATAACTAACCTGAGGCTAGAACATAATTACTCGATAACAGCCTTCCCATTTGTCTCGGCTTAGCCTAGGAACAATATTACATAAAAGAAGAAATAAGCAAAGCACATTCGATCTTTAATTATGGGATGCTTCGAAATGGCAAAAAAATACCAAAACGGCGAAAAGTCCGGCAATTGAACAGCAAGTAGGTAAAAATGCGGCCGCATGATGTGCGGTGCAGCTCCTTTTTTCTCAGATCACAGATTAAGACGTGAAACTGAATTGGTCCACTGTATTCTGCATGCAATATTCAGTAAATACAAAATATACAGGAATGCTGAAAATTTGACATTGTGTACAAGGGTTTTAAAAAAAATAATATATTTATTATATATAACATTATTTAGTGGAAAAAAAAAAAAAGCAGTTACATTTTGTATTTACACATTAGTAGAAATAATAAAAAAAACAAAACAAAAATAAATGCTTGAAGCTGGAATTCTACCGACTGGATTGTTATATTATACATATCTGTAGGTCCCTTGCAACTATTACTGTGGTTGAATCGATTTATTCACAAATGATTTCAAAAAATAATACAAATCAAACAAAGAGGCAGTATGTACAGTCGAGTCCACTCAAAACCGAACTCTGATAAAACAAATTTCTGATAAATAAAAACGAAAAACAGATTTTTTTCCTCTTTGTCCCTAGTAAATGCCTCTTGCATATCGAGCCATCACAGTGTGTTTCCTTTAAATCAAACCAGTCAGTGCCTTCACAAAGGTAAAAATCGGCTTTTGTCATCTCCATGTGATTTCTACCAACGTGGATGCCGGCGGTTTGAAAACAAAGGAGACAGCACCTTGGATAGGGCGAGAGGGGACAGACAATGTATTGTGCCTCGCATGCAGCATAAGCAGACCATGTGTTCAAAAAAAAAAAGGGGGAGGGGGGGTAAACAGCATAACAGGGTCAGTGCTGCCGAGCAATCGATCGATAATCAAGCATCCTGGCAGAGCCTATAGTACGGATATTCGCGTAAATGTGCTACACATGTATGATGTTAGATCTACATGTATTACGAAGTGTGTAGGTTACGCTATAATAGAGTGCTGTGCTGGTGTTGTGATGTTGGTTCTCACACGGTGATGGGATAGGCCAGATTCTACATCGTGCTAGTTTTTTTTCGCTTGCGGTTGACTCGCTTATATCCTCACAGACTATGTGATGGCTTCCTTTATCTGTTTTCAGAGTTAAAACTTTATTCCAGGGGTAAAACTTACTCAGCTGCCCTTTTTGGGACTAAAGCATTAACAGTCCTTTTCAGGGCTAAAACCTATTCATCAACAGTTCTTTCCAGGGCTAAAACCTACTCATCAACAGTTCTTTTCAGGGCTAAAACTAACACCATTCTACCTCCAACTTTTCTTTACATTACTTTTGCTTTCAATGCAGCCCTTATAAGGGCTTGCAAATCCAATTATATGAGAGGGCTTGAATTTAAGATAAACTCAAAGTTCGGGAGCCACAGTGCGATTTCTTTATAAAGGGAAATAATCCTGGAATAAAATAAAACAGTGCATCATCAGTCATTGTTAAAAACTGGAAGACGAACTCTCTAAGATTGATCCCGGCAAATTCGATTCAAGTGGACTCGACTGTATATTGCTACATATATAGTGGTATATTTATGTACACATGAAATAAATTTCATTCATCTGACATATTTTAGCTGTGCCTCATTAGCTCATTCTCTTTGTCAGGACCGTGGACTTGGGAGCTGCGGAAACATGAGTGAGATAGACTTAAATATATCGTCACTGTCACAAAAGAATCATAAATAATCCATCCCCATCACTTCACAAACAGGCAGTCATTAACATGTTTATGACATAGTAACTGCTTGTGGTTCAAATAGTCATAGATACATGTATACAATATATAGTTGGATATGCAATATCATAGACCCTCAAGTTTTAACCCCATTCACCTATGACCCCAGACACCTATGAGTTGTTAGATATTATGTTTAACAGCAGAATGAATGGCTGAACCCCTTTACTGCTTTCTTGACATACGAAGTATGCCATACTATGACTGGGGTCAGATGTGCTATTGACGTACAGTATATGTATGTCAACAGAGCAGTGAAGAGGTTTTAGTCTCAACAGAAATGAAATTGTGTTATAGTCCACTGGTGATTCTGCCCATTTTGTGACATTTTCTTAGCATTGGGGGAGGAAATATGCGTAGCAATGAAAGGGTTAAAAATGTCAAGCACTTCTCCTGGGTTAAAGTAATTCTGACAAGGATTTGGGACATTACATTTCAGGCCAATTTTCATGAAGAGCTAATGATTTCCTGAAAACCATTTAAGTACAAAACTACCAAATGTGGATGTTGAAGAACAGTTTTTTGAAGTTCTATTATAACAGGTATTTATTCAAAATTTTCAAGCCAAAATTGCTTGAAGCTGACCTGGCAGCAAGAATCATGTACAATGTGGTTTTCCTATTGATTTCTGTTCAAGTTACTAAGTTTGGACAAATGGGAAGCTGTACGAAACTACCAGTTCCTGAATAGCTACATACAGACCCAATTGTGGAGATGAAAAAGAAAATCACCATAAAAAACAGAACCAATCATCCTATCCTCATTTTTTTCTGTCCACTATAATTTCATCACTCCCGTCAAAATTTGGATTTTCACTTTTGGTTATTTCTCCATGCTTGTAGTTAGATCTTCATAATGTATCAACGATTATGTTTGAAAATCTATTAAGCAAACAATGACAATCAATACAGAAATAAGCAAGTTGCAATAAATGTTTCAAATCATCTAATTTTTCACCTGGCAGTATCTTGAAGTTAATATTAAGATTTCCTGTGTTCACCCATATGCAATGGGACTAATGATTTGTTTGTTAAACACTGGGTAATGAAGTCACTAAGATGTGTTTTTTCAGGAGGCTGCTCGGGGACAGTTGGACAGACAGAAGTGCAAATGAAAATATGTGAAAGAATTAAGAATGCTCAGAAAGCTTCTATCGACAATAAATGGAAGAAAGCTAAGATATTATGTGGGCCATACAGCTAAGATATTATGTAGGCCATACATGACATTAGGTCATATTGTTATATGCCATACAGAACCAAGAGGAAGACCTTATAAAGATGGCTTTTCAAAGCAAGGTGCAAAAATACCCAATGGCAGACCACCAGGTCTTTACATTGGTAACATCACTGAACCTGATGGAAATACAATCCATGAGGTCAGCAGAGCTAGTGGAGATTGGAACGAAAGGAGGAGAATTACACTTTCGGGGTCATTGACTGCAATGACCAACACTGCATTCGCTGATGTCAACAGAAGACAGATGACTGTGATTTACTTTTGACTGTGGTTCCCCGTAAGTATATTTGAATGATCAAATTTACACCTGACTTTTAGTCTCAGAAATGAAAACTACCAAGAAAAACAGAAATATTCCACCTACCTGTCATTTTTCTGCTTATTGTGACTCAAGTTTGACTGTGACTGGGTATGAGAATCATCAGAATGTTGTCTGTCTTTCAGAGGCTGCACATCCTTGTACCCTAACTTTTCCAATATCTCCTGAAAAAAAAATAGAGAGAAAAATGGATGATGATGATAAGACCGGATGAAGTGTTAGCCTTATATACTGACAATTAAAAATTCAGTACATCACCATGATTTAACTCTTCTAGCTGCAAAAGAACCAATCTATCAAAGATTCAATCATCATCATAATCATGCTTTTGCACTTGAATTTCTCTTCCAAACAACCCAGAGTTGTTGATACTCAAAATGTGTCACTGAAAGCATAAACTGTCATTCCTTAAATATATAAATATTTATATCCTCATACACATCCTGACAACTTGGGCAGTCTCTGTTGACACTTTCAGAGTTAAACACTGGGTCTTCCAGTTCAAGCCTACCTGGAACATTTTCAAATGGCCATGTATCAGAGCTTTGAATGCCAAATTGCCTCGAGTCCTAAATTCATGAAAAGTGAACTATAACAGTGTCAAATGTCAGTGATCAGGACAAAATCAATTTTCAATCAAAAATATTTCCATTCCATACAATTACCTCTTTTCTAAAACAGTGAGAGGAAGCAGACAACCAGGCTTTGAATGGTTAACATCTGCCTTTCCCCATCCATAATTGCTCACCCACTTATTTGGACTTTTTGGAGTGCGAGGCCAGTCAGACTGAGTGCTCTCTTATAACATTTTTTCTCTAGTTTAAAATTCAGCAAGGTTTCTTAGACATTATTTAGGCAAGAACTTGCCTTATCCAACCAATTTCACAGTTGGTTGATTGATGGTTTTCCCTAGAGTGACACATGAACATCACTGTACTAGAAATGGATATTCCTGACAATTATGATCTATTGCAAATTAGCGATCTGCATAATCAACATAAGTAAGGTTCCTCATCGTGATGACCCCATGGAATAATGCGCACCTGACAAGATCATCAGTGCTGAGGTTTTTACCCTTTGTCAGTTGCTGGTGATAACTCTAAGGATTCATGCAGGCCCCATATGGCCCTGTAGTGGTGACTCCAAGCCATCAATAAAATCACACGTCAATTACTTCAAAATGATTTTGCATCAATTTCCGACACCCCTACACAAAAGTGAAAGAAAAGCCATCCAAGAGAGTGATGTTCAGTGTATGTCAGCAAAGAAAACTCATTCTCAGTGACAGTACTGATGTAGGTCAACAGAGCTGTGAAGTATCACATGAATGAATATATACTCAAACACATACTCATTAACAAGAATGGCCTTACTGCTTGTTTAGAAAGCTTTTTCTTGAGCTGATCAATCGTCCTCTCCTGGCTGACCAAGATGAAACTCTCCACCGTGCCGCTCGTACACATAGGGGGCTGCATTCGTTGCTGGTCTGTCTGGATACCCTTGTGTTCCTGTCTTATGGCGGCTGCAGCTGAAAGCTGATGCTGTGGTCGCTGTGGCTGTTTGGGTGATGTGGAGAAGACCGACTGCTGATGCTGATGAAAACTATCGGTCTGTAGCGTGCGCAGTTCTGACTGATGTTTGTCCACGCTGGCCTGAATCAACAGAGACAAAAAAAAAAAAAAAAAAGCCTAGATCTTTTGCACACTTGTATCAGTGAACAAAGATGTCAATTTGTTTCCATAAAAAAAAAAAAAAAAAAAAAAAAAAAAAAAAAAAAAAAAGAGATATTTCACTAACCACATCAGAATACAAGCTGTCGATGGCTAGGAGTGAACTATAAGTTTGTACATCGGTAGTTTTGATTAAAGTTTGTTTATGTTAGTCTGGTGTGACTGAAGCGAAACGGGTAAACAAACAGAAAATACCTTAGATCTTTAATTTCTATACTGTTTTCAACTAATGAGAAAAATATTTAAAAAATAAAACTACAATGACCAAACACCAAAAAAACAATAATGGTGAATGAAAAGAATATGCCAAACATTATTTACTAAAAGACAGAATCCAAAACATCATCATTATTAAAAAAAACAAAACAAACAAACCCTCCAAAGACAAAAATAGTGGAATGATCCATAACATAAAATGGATATGAATAATGACTGGATGAACAGGGCAAATGAACAAAAATAACCTTCACCAGCATCTCTACTTATGCCTCAGCTCCATATTGTCAGCTTCTACATTGTCTATATGTGTCCTTTAAGCTCCTTCTTGATAATTAACAACAAAAACAACAACAATGTACCCACAGTAAAAGCAGCAAACAACTACAAGACAGCAATCTCAGCGACAACAGCAGTATCGGCAATACAATAATATGTTGTCACTGTCGGCATCTTGAACATGTGAGTAGTTTTCAGCTAGAGCAAAATCAATTATTTTCAGATTTAGTTGTCGCTTTGCAGTAGCAAAAATCACCATGATATTATATATTTGTGTTTCCTATAGCATATCAGGATGAATACTTCACTTGCTATTGCCAGTTTTTATAAAACTGTCATCATGCGAACAGCATCCAACTCTTTTTGTCACGATTAGCACATACAGCTTTGCTCATACACCAGGAATATTTTCTGTCTTTTTGTTATTCTCTATTCATACATCTCCAGCCTTTGTTTTGCAGACAATATCGATCTCGTGGCTGGTAGTGAACATGAACTGGCGCAACTTGCTTGCAACATCAATGTTATTCCAAAGTTATTTGGGATGGAAACTAGTGCTGAGAAGACGAAGCTGATGACTAACAATGTCACAGTCAGCGCCCAACATTACACTAAGTGGAGGAGAGCAATTAGAAACCGTTGACAAATTCAATTATCTGGGATCTATAATCAACGAGCAAGGACTGAAACCAGAAATCACATCTAGAATCACACTGTCTATAGTGCCACTTGCTAAACTACAACCACTGATGTCAAGCAAATCGATCTCAATGACATCAAAGACAAAACTGGCTTGAGCACTTGCTCAATCTATATTTTTAAATGGATGTGAAGTATGGATGCTGAACAAAGATCTAGAGAAAAAAATTTCCGACATTTGAGATGAAATGCTATTGAAAAATTCTGAATATCAGCTACAAGGACCATGTGACCAACACATAAATAGTGCCATCGGTCCACACTTACCACTTCTGTCAATCGTCCTTAGAAGGAAACTCGACTGGTTTGGCCACAGTGTAAGATTGTGTGACCTAAAGAAGGTGATCTTCTAAGGCACAGTAAATGGTGCAAGGAAAGTTGGCTGGTAGAAACGGAGGTGGGAAAACAACATCACTGAATGGACCAGACTATTATTTGAAGCCTGCATAAGAGCTGCGGAGTGCCAAGAGGAATGGCGAAAGATAGCTTGGTGTTCTTTGGCAGTGTCTCATATGGTCCAACGGGACTACGTCCTAGTGGAGTGAAGTGGAGATTCACACAGTCACTACGTTTTCAAAAACATATGCTCATTTCTTTAAGTCACAATATTTTGAAGGTAACAGAGGATATGGAGAAGGAGGGGTTGCAGTGGTCATCTGATTAGGTGTCTGCTACTTGTTGAAAAGCTCACATCACAGAGGTCGTGGATTTGAGTCTCAGATCTGCTGTCAGGGGATTGGAGGATTCAAAGATTAGAATCTGTATTTTTTCAGTGACTCAATGGCCCCGTCTTCCTCTGGGTAAGGAAGCCCAATATCTAGCCTTCTTGGATAAGGAGAAATATATTTTGGAGGTCCTATGAACACGTTAAAGGACGCTTGACAACTAAAAATCAATGAGGGTAGGCGGAGTGCCGTGTCTGGGCAAAATTTGCAAATTCAAAATTTCTACCCTCAAAATTTCTCACTGTAAAACAGGCAGCCAGTTAAAGCTGAGATAATCCTACTTTCTCGGCACTGAAAAGCTCAAGAAAAACAAACAACATGGAGAAGAAACCATTTTTACATGTCCCATGTTAAAACAGAGTTGTCCAATTTTGGTCTATATACAAATAGCAGCAATGATTCCACAACAACAATCAACAGTTTTCCTATTCTGCTGTCATTTGTAACTCTCTCTGCCCTCCATCTGCTTAGTTCCTGACATTTGTACAATACCATCAAAAACAGCAACAAGAACCAATACCTTGCTAATTTTTACCTTCAGTTCCTTGTTCTCAGTCTCTACTTTCTCCACATGCCCTTTCAGTTCCTTATTGCAACTCTCCAGCTTCCCCATATCCTGTCGGATAGCTCGGATAAGTCGCCTGGCGGTCTTGTGAGTCGTGGTCAATTGCTTCCAGTTTTCATCTTTTTGCCCCATCATTTTGACCAGCTGGGCATAGGAGACACCTGGTTCTGCCACATCCTCTGTAGTTTGACCATCTTCTTTGGTCAAAGCGTCCACCTGCAGAAAAAAAAACAACAACAAATTTTTCAATCATCTATACCACCCCACACCAAGAATGGAGCTCAGAATTTATACAAAATAACATAGTTGTGTGTTGTATAGGTTTTCTAATTAAATATTATTCTAACTGTTCATTCCTTATGATTACATTGCTATCAAAATAAAACTAAACCAAAAGCAAATATACCAAACAAATAGACAGGCAAATATATTTACAAAATCAAAATGCTAAAGAGAAATGTATAAAGTATCATACACAACTGACTTTGGTAGTAAAAATATAAAGAAAATGCTCTCTGTAAGATCAGAATGGGATTGTCTGACAGAATACAAGGATAAATGTATTCATCACAACCATACAGAGAGCTGAGAATTTGTGTTGGCTCTCCTACCTGCTCAGGTTCAATTCCAACTGCCATCAGCTGTTTCTCCATTTTGTGTAACCCATACAGAGCAAGATTGCGACGGGAAATGGCCGCCTCACATCGCATCGTCTCAAAGTCCGCCAGCTCTTTGTAACTGTCGCACTCCTCCTTCAGCTGGTTGTTCTCTGATTCGAGATTTTCCAGTTTGGACTGTAGGACAAATTGATATTGATAATTAAAATTCAGTCAAGAAACATTCAGACAAAATTCGGTAAGATACAATGTGTCATAGGAAAAACTGTCACAAGAACCAAATTCACAGATGCTGAGTAACATACTTCACTTGCCTCTTTGTGTTCTTGAGAAAACAAAGCTAAAATGCTTTGTACACTGATCATATAGTTTCTGGAAATTACAACAAAACAAATGATATCAAAAGCCCAGACATGACAGTGATTTCAGTGTCATGTGAAAATTTGTTAAAAATCATTTTCATTTCAAATTATAAAAAGGGACAAATTATAATTCCAATCTATTCAATATTAACACAGTTTTAAGAAGCTTAATAAAAGGTTCCATACACTCTTTCTTTACTTTCAGATTCATAAGTTTTGTCATCTATTGATATAGACAACAAAATTGCCCTTCCCCTCTCTCACCCAGTATAGATATCAGTTTTCAAAAGGTTCAGAATTCACAATTCAATCCTTAGCAAAGCTATGGTCTATAGGTTTCCAACAACATCAGTATCAATCATCATCTACATCCTTCCTTACAGAAACTGTGTTTTTTTTTGCTTTCATGATGTCCACACTTAATTGCACTTATGTATCTATTGCTGAAATTGTGCCTTCATGCTTTGATGAAGCCCACGAAGTTTTACAAAACACACATGCCTCAATGTTACATTCTACAGCATTCAAACAGATCCCAGGACAGGCCAACAAAAACAACTATATTGTTACAGAAACACGCTAGTGACCTTCAGCTCAACATCAGATTTCCGCAGTTTCTCCAGTTCCATGAACTTGCTGGCATTTTCAAACTCAAAGACTTTCCTCATGCGGCTCTCGCACACAGGTCTGCCAGATTTCCCTCTATCCTCTGCCACTTTGTGTTCTTGAACTGAATAACAAGATGAAAATTATCATTTTTACAAACTGAAACTTAAGGAATAGTGAAACCAAAGAGTTTAATAAAACATTGCACATGCTATCTGTATATTGTCACAGAAAATATTATAATTCTTGTACAGTTATATATTTGTGTACAACTTACATTTTTGTGCGTTTTTGTACAGCTGAGATAACCACCCTGACAGGAGGTTGAAAAGCTTAAGGCCAAGGTCGGCAGTGAAAATCGATGCTAGGGGTCAAAATTGTCGATTTTGAGTTTTAGCGATATTTTCATTCTTTGACCTCTTCATGAAAGTATGAAGTGCGTCTCTGGGTCAAAAGTTGATTTAAAAATTGTCATTATTGCAAAGTGAGGTAAGTGCACAATTGTTTATTTTTTATCAAAATGCCTTCATTTCATAGCTGT
>JBCEWB010102075.1:0-12096 GCA_039654565.1 Peronia peronii | reverse complement strand
CTTTTATGCCTCAAAATAACTCACAAACACATGATCCATCATGTCTAAGAATATCTAAGCCCTCAGACCAATAGAAAGGGTCAAATTGTCATGTGATCAAACCATATAAGTCGGAGATCACTCTCAACCACTAAGTTTTTTCCGTCTCCTGTAAAATTTGTGGTTTTGGACTTAGATGGTTTGTGCCTGAGACCATTGATATATGTATTATCTTCTTATGCCCAGTGCATGTACTAGGCTCTTAACTTCAGATGAAAAAGAGCACCTATGTCTAAAATTTGTCTAAATTTCTACAAACTCGCTTTTGTTACAACAAAAGCTTACCTGCATTTCGAGGTTTTCCCCAGCCAGAAATGATACATTCTAGTCCTTCTTTAGGAGTAGGCATATTACTATCTGGGAGACAAGCTGGTTGCACATAGTCATTGAACACAATACCATGGCCATTAACTGGTGCAATTTTGATGAGGGCTATATCATAATCATGAGTAATTTCTGTGGATTGAAAACAAGTATCTCTGACTCCAAACACTTGAGCTATTAACAATCACCTTTACACAGTGTAGGTAAAAAAATCTTGTCATCTAGTCTGCTGTAAGTTATGAAAGTACAGTGTAGTTCAAATGGAATAGATTCTTAAATGTAGATATATTACCTACGGATTTGTCACTTTGAGATATATTACCCATTGCCTCAATATCCCTGTCAAACTAGGTGGTAGTACAGTACTACTGGATGGTTTTATTTTTCTTCTTTCCCAATTTCATATATATTCATAAAATTAATGATACATACAAGAAATAAACTTACTGTTGTAATCTCTGTGCAAAATAATTTCCTCCACTTCAAATTTCTGCTCTCCTTCGTCTCTTGATCTGACATGATAATCACCTACATGCATGCTGAATATACTCTTGGGCCTTCCACTACTGAAATGAGATAGCTAATATTTTATAGCTTGAAGAAGAAAATAAAAATCTAATATTCAGTCTCACTCTACTTATCACTCTTAATCTTCCCTATTATGGTGATAAAGAGACTGGAGAATTTGCAACGCAAAGAAATTTCTAAACCTTATACAGAAAAGATAGTGTCTATCTTTAAATCTTGTGAAATCACTGGAAATACTAACCCATGTGTGTTCCCCATCCCTTAAAGAAAATTTTGTACTGAAGAAAGAAAGAAAGAAAGAAAGAAAGCAAGAAATGGAGGATATTTCTCAACAAGGGAAATATTTATATCTCAACTTTATTCAAAGGAAGTGTCCATGTAGATCCAGATAGGAGTCTACTAGCCTCGGTGTCTAGGTAGACCCCCCTACCCCATTTACTTTTGAGCTTTGCTATCTCCAATCTTTGTCTTAAAAAACAAAACAAAGCAAAAAAACAATCTCCTACAGAATGAGCTTCAGTTAGTATAGACCTAGATATGTCACTGACAAATCATCACATTTATGCTCATTTCTAATGTGCCCAGTGGCTTTTTCCGAAACCAGAGTAGCAAGCAGATGCAGTTTGACTTATATCTAGATCTACATCAGCGTAGACTTAAAAGTCTATGACTGTTTCATCTCCATAATTTATCTTTCTTTCAATAATATAATCAGACGAATCAACGTCATTTGCATTACCTGTGAATGTGTAATGTCAAAAACATGTGATTACAGTCAACCATCGATGAAAGACTTGAAACGATAAGAACCGGCAGCAGATGTTTGGAAGTTATTGAGGGGGCTCGCAGGTAGAAAAATCATAAATTTGGGGAAAAATACCATGTTTTTATTTTTCCTTAAAAAGAAACCATGTTATAATCATTTTACTACTTGAAATGTACAATTTATGTTGAAAAAACATCTGTAAATGGCTAAAATATGGTCTGAAAGTACCCTACCCTCCTTCAAAATGTTCAAGCTCCATTTTGTAAAAAGTATTTTTTTCTGCCAAATGTGACACTATTTTCTTAAAATTTTTCTTCTTATTGCACTAGGAGCCTTGCAGTTTGGCATACTTCATCCCCATTCACATCTGCAAAAAGCTAGCTACTTTTCATTTTCATATATGAAAGATTTTCTAACAAAGGCCATTTTCAAAATTTTCAGTTGCTTAAACGTTACCCAATTTTGAAAGGCGCTGTAAGGTTTATTGCTCAGTCAACTTCTGGATTAGGCAGTTATTTCATTTTATAGCTGCTGAGTGCTATGCATCAGAAAAAATCAGATTTCGTCTTTTACTTTTGAAATAGTGGAGAGAAAAAGAATGTGTAAATTTTGATGTAAAATGAAAGATGGCTGCCATTTCCATGGCAACTATGCATTTTCTAGAATGTTTTCTCATGTGAATCATCATTTCCCAACTTGTATGACATTATAATCACATTAATTGCTTCATTTAACCAATATTTTGGAAAAAAGGGATTTGTTATTTTCGAGCTTCTTTTAAAAAAAACAACAAAAAAACAGCTTATTTCATTGATACTTTACCAGTTTTGCATATTTTGACTATTTGCTGTCTTGCTGCATGCTTTTGCCGACTGTGGGTAAAAAAATATAAATATCCAGCGCATACTGGTTGGCAAGCATGCTTTGATGTAAGACTTAGAAATATCTAGTTGTACTCATAATCATATGGTCAATGGAGGCCTACTGGGAGTTTACTTAGCCTTGGCATCTAGGTAGCCCTCTATGGGGGATCACCTAGCCTCTTCCTTATTCAAAACAATCTCTCAAAGACATGGGTGACTGCATCAAATTGTACCAAACAAAATAATTGAGTTTGGCAAGAATAATGGTTTGTGAGCAGTGTTGTTCTACAGTTTGTTTGAGTGAGTGCATGTGTTAGGACACTTACTCAAAGCAGTGAGCAGCAGTCAGAAGCCAAAATTCACTGATGATTGTAGCTCCACAATGATGAGCTTTATACATCCTACTGCGTAAAATTTCCACTCGCACTTGCCATGGGACTGCCCCATGCACAGCATACTGCCCTCCAACAATCTTTTGAAGATTATAATCAGCAAGAGTTTTGGGTCCAAATGGAACATCTCTGCTGGAGAATTCTCTGTTGTTAACAATTGGAGATCTGCGGCTGCGACGAACAGGCGTCCGATCCATATTATCATACGGGCGCAAACCACAAACACCACCTGTTTACATTTACACCACATTTGAGATGTTGAAACAAAGAAAAATCATAATTTTGCTGAAACTGGGAACTAAATGGAGTCAAAGAATAGATCTCCCTCTTTTTTTTTTAATTTCTCATTAAAAATTAGCACTGACACTCAGATTCTTGGTAAATTTGATATCAGAAATAATTGTTCCCATATAAAAATAAGACACAAATCATTTTTCCTTCCTTTCTCTTGTTGCATTATTTTTTGAAATGGAAAGTTATGACCTCAAATTGTTTACTTTTTGATTTTCAGAAATGGTATGGATTTACTTGAGATGGGTTTGAATAGTTTCTTATTCTTTTCTTATCTTCTTTCTTTTGTTTCTCCATAAGTGTGTGCAAGTATTGCTCCACAGAAATTATAATAACTGAAGGAATTATCAATTATCTTGACCCACAAATAATGGTACAGATATGATGTGATCCCTCAGAATCATAACATTCGCAAGAAAAAACATCAAGCTTTATTTTAACTTACTGGTTGAACCTCCTGAGACTGGTCGTTGAGTTGGTTGAATGTTGTAGTTGCAAATGACACCAGCATATTCAGTATTACTGCAGTCATGCTTGTCGGTCCCTATGATACCCTTGCAGAAGCCAATGTCTGACTCAGTGCCATGACACTCAACATCATCTAGAATAATCTCACCCTTATCTTGACCAAAATAAGATTCCCGAGTGGCAACCCCTCCAGCACTGCAATGATAACATAAACCAATACTTTATTGTTTCCATGGGCACTTAGTTTTTGTTTTATGTCAGTTGGAATAATGATTGGCACAACAATCATTGTGACACACTGTTCACTCACTATCTCAAATGTGTCCCATGAACAGATCCAATTGATAGGCACCATAATTTATCTTATTGGTGCATCTATTTCATTATGCCTTTTTGCCATTTTTATTTGTATCATCCTAACCCATCTCAGAGAAAGCAGTTTCATCACTGAAATCATGGAAGTCAGCACAGGTAGATAATGTTCCAGCAGAAATCATTCAAGCAGCAGGAGAGTCAGCAATAGATATATTACATATTATCTGCAACAAAATATGGCAGATGGGAGAATGGCCAAAAACTTTGGACACAGACATTAGTGATTACACTTCCCAAATAAGGCAATCTACAACAATGCCAGAACTACCTCACCATCAGCCTGATCAGTCACTCCAGCACAGTCATGCTGAATGTTATTTTAAACAGGCTGAAATGCCAGGCAGAAGGAATTATAGCAGAAGAACAGGCTGGATTCAGATCAGGCGCAGTACAATGGAACAGATATGTAATATCAGAATTTTTATGGAAAAATATCTCCAACATCAACAGGAGCTACATCACGTATTTATTGACTTCAAAAAAGCTTTTGACAGTGTTTGGCATGAAGCTTTATGGGCCATGATGAAATTATACAACATAAATACCAACATAATTACTGTTATACAGAGCCTGTATGAAAAAGTCACGAGTGCAGTTTTACTGAACAACAACACTGGGAGCAGGTTTAGGACAATGGTTGGAGTATGATAGGATTGTTTGCTTTCCCCAACTCTCTTTAATATCTTCGTCGAGCAAATCATGACAGAGGCACTTGAAGACAATGATGGTACAGTCAGCATCAGAGGAAGACCTTTAACTAATGCATGTTTAGTGGATGACATAGACAGCCTCACTGGGAATGAACATGAACTTGTAAAATTGATATATCACCTAGAAAAGACCTCTAGTGAATATGGCATGGAAATCAGTGCAGAAAAAACAAAGATCATGACTAATAGTGACAACAATGTAAGCATATACATAAAAGTCAATAATACATAAAGTCAGTCTGGAACATGTCTTGCACTTCAAATATCTAGGTTCAGTCATGTCTGATGAAGGCTCTAAGCCAGAAATAATATCCAGAATAGCCCAGACCACAGCTGCAATGAACGAACTGAAAACTATCTGGAACAACAGAAGGATCGTTGCCAGTTCTAAAATCAGGCTGATGTGCTCTTTGGTCATATTGATATTCATCTATGCTTGTGAATCCTGGACCTTGAATGCAGACACCACTGAAAGAAGAATATGAGCCTTGGAGTGAGATGTTATCGGAAACTACATGGCATCATCTACCATGATCACATCACCAACAAGGAAGTAAAAAATCAAGTCCAAAATGCAATCGGACTCAAACACAGACCTTCTTACATTACTGAAACAACGCAAGCTAAACTGGTATGGGACATGTCATAGTTCATCAAGTCTTGCAAAGATGATTATGCAGGGCAGAGTCAAAGGAGGGAGAAGGGGCAGACAGAGGAAGAGATGGGATGACAACATCAGAGACTGGACAGGCTTGGACACCCTGAGAAGAGCAAAGAACAGGGAGGAATGGAAACGTTTGGTGAAGAAATCATCTGTGGCATCCCCATGATCAGCACACTTAAGGGATAGGTGAAGGTGAAGGTGAACCCATCTCAATTTAAGTGTATTATGAAAGACAAAAGACAAATTAGTAAACATATTATTTGTGCTATTTATATGCATGGGAGAAAATCCAAATACTGCAAGGAGTCAGAGTTATGAAATGTCACTGCAAACTGCATTTAGAACATGATTCACCAGATTCCACATCTATTCTTAAAAGATTTTGAATACAAATTGTCACAAGGTGGTTTCTGTATTCCTAACTCATGCTTGCACAGCAGTTATATAATTAAGCAGATTATAACTAACTATAAAGACTATTACATTAAAATTTGTTAACTCATATCCAGGAAATGCCAGGCAGTACTAGCTGCAATGTTTTGACTCCTACAGGCATTCAAAGCATAGTCTTCCCATGGAATATCATTCAGAGATGACAGTGTACAAAAATAAGAGAAATTATATACATACAAAGTTATTTGGTCTTAGCCTGTAAGATAATGAAATAGCACAATAAATGAAAGAGATAATGAAAAAGATATCAAAATTGTTTTCTCATTTAATTAACTTTTTACAAATTCTTTTACTGCATCATGTTCAATTGTTCATGCAAGACATAACATCTTATTTAATCCTGTGCAGAAATTATCCTATGGTTTTCACTGTGAAACCATAGTGTTACTATTGCTTGCATAGAACATTCATTTTAGTACTAGTATAGGATAAATCTGTTTCACACAAGATTCTTGCAGGTCATTGACATACCCCATCATTTTAAAATCATCATATGGGATAATAAATTTTTGCCTGAGAGAAAAAAGAAAAGTGAAATAATATAAATATTATATAATAATCATATTAAAACTGTGGATGATGATTGCTTTTCCTCAAATCATAGAGTGAATTTTTCTCACTTGTATCCCAACATTCGACAAACAACTGTTGCTTCAGCATTTTCCCAGTAGTCATCACAGATGTAGAATCTTTTGCCTTTGATGATAACTTCCACATTCCCTTCACGTTCATTTCTCCCACCTACCAATCTGACTTTGATCTTACCTGTGAGGAAATGTAGTAATAAATTACAGCATAGAATACCTTGAATGATTATGAATAAAGGTAAATCTGAAGAATATAATTTGAATGTAAAAATGCATGAGAAGTTACATTTCCAAAGTTATATATAAGAGTAACAGAGATGTAATGGCCAATAAGGTGTGAGACATCAAAAAATGCAAACAATCAGATTGCTCCAAAAACAAGTTATATCATGTACAAATGAATCATTAACTAGAAAAAAAAAAAAAAGAAATCACTGATGAAGCAGAACAAAGTATGTAAAAAATAAAATTTAAAATCATTTTTTATTTTAAAATATATTTATCAGAATAATTTCTACTCCTTTCAATCCACTTCCACTCATGCAGTCTATGTTTACAAATACAGTAGATGTGAGTGAGCTGAAGGGGCACAAATTTTTGCAACATCATTCTCCAGATTTACAGGGGCACGGCCAGTGATTATTGACATGTTTAAATGCATGAAAGGCTTTGCAGGACAGATGTGCCATAAGTTAATCATAGCTTAACCCCTTTGTTGTGATGAGTTTTTCATTCCCCAATACAACAACGATTTTGACTTGATTGGCTAGGCAATGCGTCATCACACTTAGCTTTTTTTCAGGGTCGTATCTTTATACTGACTATGTAAGGCCGAGACTTAGATTTCTTTGCTGGAGCCCCTCCTATCTTCAGTGCTTTCTCCTTACTCCTCTGCTATAGTTTAGTGGGCCTAGACTAAGATCTAAATATATATCTATTGAAGACAAGGGGCCAGGCTGATCATCTTTACTACTCCGTCTCAATGTCTCAGAGCCTGACTTTAGCTCACTCACATATTCTGACCCAGAGTCATCATATTTGTCACCTTCAGCCTGCTAATCCAGTAAAATAACCACACATGTATTTAGATACATGACCGCATTTCTCAGACATTGTAGTGCAAATTGTAGATGTCTGCTAAATGATTGTATATTCCAACTTCAACTTCTATAGAAGTCGACTGTCACAGCAGTAAAGGATCATCAAAAAAAAAAAAAAAAATCAATATGCATATTTTATATTGCTGAATCTGAATTCACCCAGTACTTGTGGCTGTCTCTCCATACAGGCTCATTGTAGAGGCATGTTTATCATGGTGTATATGGTATGACATAAACGGATCATGGAACCGTGGTATCAGCAATTTCCATGCCATTCTTGGTACAGCATTACAGTGCAATTTACCCATTTTCATGACATACCAGTATGTCATACAGGGGACAAAGCCGATAAGAAAGAATATTTGAAAAGTACAATTATCTCACTCTTTCTCATTCACTTTAATTTTGGAAGCTACTGTTATAATGTAATAGGCTAAAACATTTTAATTATTTCTGATTACATTCAATATGTGAGTGACTTTTCCTTTGTTTTTTGTCTCACTTTTTCTCTGACAAATTTACTGAGTTTTGTTTCATATGCAGACACACGCTCACACATAAACCATGAATGGACACTCACACATGGAAGTAGACACACATACATCCATACACAGACACACACACACATGCGCACATACACACACACAAACACAGACAAGCTGCTCATTGAATAGCACTCATATGATTACTAACCAGAAGATTCAGTTGTTGTTGTAATTGTTGTTGGTCTTGGTGTGGTAGTGGTGGTGGTGGTAGTGGTAGTTGTGGTGGTTGTTGTCTCAGTTGTGGTTGTTTTTGGATGTGGAAAACATTTGACCCCAGCATCCTCTGAGTGACTGCAATCATGCCTGCCCCAGCCAGCATGGACACAGTCAACAAGTGAACTTTCTCTTCCAGTACATTCCACATTGTCCATCCAGATTGTTCCTTTCCCCTCACCAAAATGTCCACCTTTTACGGCTTCCCCACCAAACCTACAGGCAATTACAGTTTGTTTGAATTTTAAGAAATATGTCCAGTAATTTCATGAAGATACCAGTTGTAATATCATAAATTCTACAAATTAACTTTGAGTAGATCATTTTTTTGTGGCATGATTATTAAGTCCTAAACAGGTGAGAATTACTGTTGTTTTCACACATTAAGATGTATATTCTGAAAAAACAGTGAAACTGTCTGAAATTGATTAAGATACATATCATATCATAACTAGGGATTTGTAACTTCAGTTAAAGCAAGATCACATTTTAATCTAAATAGGAAAATTGCATATAAATATACGCTGAACATAAGCACAAACAAAAAATAATTATAATGCCATGGAAAATGCAATTGCGTGGCTTCATGTTGTAAATGATGTGGAACTTTAACAGCATAAGTAAGCCTCTGATAAAATTATATGACATAAGTCTTGAACTTGTTAATATAAAATCATCAATACAACCAAATGTTAGCTCTTTGTACAGCTCACTATAAAGAAAAAAGCCCTTGAAAAAAAAACTTCTCTGCATTTTAAATTTGTAGTGAACATGTTTACATCTTATAGAAATATAGGTGAAATGAGTCAGACATGAATGAGAGTTTTGTTGAGCAAACTGGGTTTTACTGGTCATAGGGTCACAAGAACAAATTTTGAATGCATATATCTTGGGAAAAAAAATTATTGCTATATTATTTTTTTTTAATCTGAGAAAGGGTGCAAAAAACAATTTCCCTTTTTACTAACAACAGTAACTCAATTCATGATAAATTAGAGTAACTTTGCACAACAAACATATGAATAGTCAAAGCTTCTCTCTACACTCACTTGAAATCCATCATTCTACAGATAACAGTTGCATCCTTGTCATCCCACTGGTCATCGCAGATAGTGCCCTTGAGGCCGTTCCTTACAACTTCCACTCTGCCTTCCCATGGTTGGCTGCCATTTACCAAGGAAAATGAAGCATCTGCAAGTAAGAATATGAACTCCATAAGCTGCGCCACATTGTGGCCATATTTATTGTTTTTATGAGACTTAAAAAAATCAAATTTAACTTGTTTGATTTTTCATAAATATATTTACAGTAAAATTTACTACTTTTTATGTGTCCTGACATAGTTAGTGCAATAGACTGGGTATTCTATTCAGATGCTCTTCCACAAAAACTAAGATTTGTTTCTATTTCAAGTAGCCTACAAAACATAATGTTAATCCTTTCAATATTCTACTTACGAAGACAATCAAATTCATCTGAGTTGTCTCCACAGTCATCCTTTCCATCACAGAGGCTCTGCGACCCAACACATCGGCCATTCTTGCATGTGAACTCATCATCATTACAAACTTGGAAAAACAAAACATGGACAATATAAATTCATTAACTAACTTTATTACATTGTATATATTCAGCTCGGAGAAATATTGTTCTTCAATTAAAAGGCTAAATACTAGAGTGAGAATTTATTTCATTTCCAACATTATCTGTGAATAAATAACTTACCTCTGGAACACAGTTTCAGGAATAGGCTGAAAAAAATGTCTAAGTCATGTCAGGATGTCCTGAATGTGAATCTTTAATGCAGGCTATGATATATCGCTGGTGGAGTGATGAAACCTTGTAACCCACAAATTTTTCGAAAAATGTTTTTTTGGCTCAATATCTTCTCCTAGGTCTTCTTCACATTGTGTCAAAAGCAGGAAATAAAATTCATTATGGAAATTATTAAAAATACTTAATAAAAAAACCTCGTATGTTTGCCTCTATGAGATCTTGGTGTGATGAAACCTCGCAACCCTCACCTGATGTGCTGATCTGCTGTTGCGTGGTTTCATCACTCCCAGTTTGAGAGAGCGGTACACTGTTCTGGATAAGTCTTCTTATATGAATGGCTCAATTTTGAGGCACATATGATCGGCATTGTTTGGTGTATTTTATGTTCTAACCAAAAAAGGAATGAATTTTATTTATTTATTCACTTATTCTTCCATCCATCCATTTGTTCATTCATTTATTCATTCATTAATTTTTCTTTCAGTCGGTTAGGCAGTCCAGATGTGTTTATAAGTAATGAAATGAGTTGTGCAAAGCTACAAGCTATATATACAAATGTACCCACTGAATACAGACTTAGTTACCAATATCTGACTTAATTAAAGTGACAGTGGCACATTCAAAATGGCAAGTGACAATGACTATTTGATCATCCACAGAGGGGAGCTGATAGATGTTCCTTAGTGAGTTTAGGTGACAGATGCACTCTCCAGATGACAGTTTACAATGACCATATTGATCATGTCACCAAAAGAGGTGGCGGAAGTACACACATCTCTTCAAACAATATAATAATATACCCCGATTATCTAAATGTGCCTTGGGCACCGTCCTCACTTAATCAGACATGATCAAAGGTAGTGGCCGTCTTCATGGTGACAATGTTTAGTTTTCCAAATCAGGGGCAAACTTCAAAGTTACTTAATTTGAGAATAAGATTAATAAATTTTCATAGACAGTCATCTACCATCATTGTGTGTGTGAGTGTAGGGGGGGAGTGTCGCTGTAGCTATGTGATTTGGCATCTACTCCACTGTGAAAACAACTCAAGTCGGTGAGGTTGTGAGTTCAACACGTGGGTCCTCCCACTGGGGAATGGAAGAATACGAAGATCTAAAATGTCTAGCCTTCTCGAATAAGGGCAAATATATTTCGGAGGTCCCGTGTGTATACTATACACATTAAAGAACCTTGACAGTTACAAATCGATGAATAGTAGGCGGAGTGCCGCTGTCCGTGCAAAATTTCCACATTACAAATTTCTGCCCATGAAAACTCCCAGCAAAAACAGGCAGCCATTTTAAACCGAGACAATCCTACATTCTTAGGATTGAAAGGTATAAGAAAAGTAACAATTATCATCACTGGTGTCTGGGAAATCTTGTTGTATGATCAAGATTTCAGGTCTCCAAGAGAGTTTTATGACAAGGAGACCAAGACTAGACTTTTATTTTACATTACAATTCAAACTTGTTCAGCTTTTAAATTGTTGCCAACAAAGCATTAATAATGAATCCAATGCATTTTAGTATACATGTGCATATAAATGGGTGTATGTATGTATGTTTGTGTATGTGTACTTGTAGTTTTGCTGTTTGTAGGAGTTTTACGCCGCTTGCAACTCTAAGTCACAAACGTAGTACCACTATATAAACATATTAAAAGGGTATGCCACAAATGACTTTTAGTAAGAATTTGTTTTTAATTTTTGTCTGAACGGCAGCCTGACAGACCTATCCTTATAGGCACCACTCAACTTTTTCACACCTATTCGAGAAGACTGGATCTTACCTGGTGTCCCCTAAGATCGAGGGCTGTGGGAAAATTCTCCATGGAAAAGGGTAGAAAAAATGCCATGTAAGCACAGTATCAGTACCCAGTACATATGTAATGAAAGACTAGCACCTTTCGGCTACGAAGTCCCAAATGTGTATGTATGTATGTATGTATGTATGTATGTATGTATGTATGTATGTATGTATGTATGTATGTATGTATGTAT
>JBCEWB010102055.1:0-12097 GCA_039654565.1 Peronia peronii | reverse complement strand
GCACACAAAGGTCAAAGTGGTATGGGAATAAAGCTACGCTTCCCTGCTTTCGAGTGATACTATAACCAGCATCGTACGTCAATCATTGGCCGAGGTATCGCATTTTAACTAACGCGACCCGCGATTTCAACGCTGTCAAAACGCGCCTGGCGAGACTATTGTGCTGCAGTACGGGCATTTTCTTCCCGACGCACAGCGTCTCTTGTGGTACCTAGTTCTACATCCTTGATTTATCCATTTTTTTGCGAGATATTTTTTATTACTCATGAAATTCTTACCAGAGACTGACTGATGTCATCATCAGCTTTTCAAGAGAAGCAGATTTTGTCGAAGTTGGGCAGGATGACTTCTTTTAATAAAATAAAATTTAGAAAGTTGTTTCTTTTTTTTTTATAAATTTGCATTTGCTGTTGTTTTGTTGTTTTTTTTTTGGCTCCAGTGGTTCAAGCCACACCCAGAGGGGCCAGTATTGTTGATTCATTCTACTAGTGGGAAATAATGGCATTTGTTATGTTGTTTTTATTGATTCAACTTTTGCTAATGATCTGGGTTTATTTTTATGAATTCATTTGAATGCAAATTATTTCTGACTGTCTTTGTAAATAAAGAAAGATGTCGCTGACAAAGTGATCATCAGCCTTTGGTGGCAGATATTATATTATGTCATTGATATGTTTGATCAGATCTAGAGAGTTGTTCTATTCTCAAGGTGTTTGGATATTGACATCTTCAGTATGATCGTTTTACAGAGTGGCTGGAAAGTCCCTGCACAATGAATGACCACACTGCTCACTCCACTTCTAGACTCTCGGCTTCACTGTGTTTGCGGACTTCCATACCATTTTAACCCCTTCACTGCTCTCTTGAGGTACAATGTACACCCGAATATGACTGGGGTTGGATGCACTATTGACATACAGCATACATATGTACATGACCGTGTGACATGGTTTATAGTGACATATGCTGTACGTCAATAGCTCATCTGACCCCAGTCACATTATGACATACATTGTACATCAAAAGAGCAGTGGAGGGGTTTTAAACTCAACAGAAATGAAATTGTGTTATAATCCACTGGTGATTCTGCCCATTTTGTTACGGTCTATATATGTCTTTCAGCCCCCTGGAGGCGGTCATCTCGATGCCCATTTTGTGAAATTTTCTTAACATTGGGGAAGGAAATATGTGAAGCAGTAAAACGGTTAAGTGAGTAGTGTTTACTTGATAGAAACAGGTGACATTAGTGTCCTGGGACTTTTCGGCCACCTTGTAGGTGTGACAGAGTTTGTAAACTAACACACTATGTAGTCCTAACGCAGCCTGAAATGGCAGTGACCCTGATGTCAAACAGCTTGTACTGGCTAAGTGTTTGTCATTTATCAAACTTTGTGTTGAGGTTAAGTTTTTGTAGGCCTTTCAGTCTAAATTAGACTATCTCGGCCATTTTCTTGGAAGCACGTCGGGCCACGGCAGAGGTTGTCATCATCTCCATGTTAGCATCACAAAGATGTCCTGAGGAGCAACTTAAAAGGAGTGCTAAAAGATTAAAAAAAGATCTTAAAAAATGGCTCAAGGCCTTTATTTTTGTTTTTTTACAAACTTTGTGTCGCACAATTACATGCACATATATCATCTTTTGTTCACGAACCCATTTTTATCCCTGCCAAGTTGCTAATAAATGCAGCTTCACAGGCTGAACTAAATCATAATTGTACTAACTTGTACTCAGTGGCAAGTATTCATGTAGCTGGTTCTAGTATTCAGATATGTCTTGTCCTGATATAGTTTGGAAAGAGAGGACACCATGAAGTATTTCTGTGTGTCACAGGCTTGGCACTTAGAGGGTTTAAAAAAAAAACATCCGTGATTGTATTAGTTTTCAGTAATTGTACTTTTTTATTATCGATTGTGTCAGATCTGTCATTGGAGGTTGTATTTGTCACTGCTTTTTGTCAAATGTGAGACTTGGACCCTCGAATCACCTAATGCTACGTTATATGTTATATTTGCTGTCCAGGGCTATGATATTGGCTATCTATGCACACAGCAGTGTGTGAATGTGGGTGAGCTGTTACTGTGTGTCTGGGCTGTGTGGTGTGTGATAGCAGAACTTCTAAATTTTGATGTGTCAGCTTAGCAGTTGTGCCATAGCAGGGCCCAACACCTGCTAGATCTGATGTCTTTTAGATCTCATCTCTCACTTCATCCAGATCCAATGTAAAGACATTGGGACAACAACACTGGGACAACATTGAAGCGATAACATTGACAACATTAGGACAATTACACTGGGACAACAATATTGAAGCAACAACACTGGGACAACAACACTGAGATAATATTGAGACAACAACATTAGTGGGACAACATTGAGACAACTACACTGTACAACAACACTGAGATGACATTGAGACAACAGCACTGGGCCATGATCCCCTGACCAGTCAGTTGTGTACCATCTCCTCCAAATCTCCTGAGTGCATTAGAGCCTGGATCTCCACAGACAATTTGTCAGTCTCCTCCTGGATGTTGCCAACTCCTTTTTTGTCCTTATTTCTATCCTATATGTACATGTCCCTCTGTTTCACTTCCCCCTCCACTAGTGCATGGACTTCTATTACACCTTGTAGTCCAGTGATCAGGAGACTAGTGGATCCTTCTCTACCATCTCACTGTCCTTTTCTGCTACTTTCTTATTATGCTCGGCCTAGGGAGCAGTCAATATATATATATATATATATAGGACTGGAGGGTCACTGTGTCATGGGGTTGTTCATGTCACACAGTATATGCAGTGTGTCAAATTGCACCAATTTTCATCAAAATTGGCTGATTTCTCCTAGCCATAAAACTATTAAAATTCACCAATTTTAGTTCAGATTGGTGCAGTTCATCATGATGGAAACACAGGTGATGCAAACCTCCCCTCCCTTTCCCCCCACAGTGACCCTCTAGTCCTCAGTGTGATTGTTAGTTCCTAAGCTTAAGTGTGATTGTGAGTCATGGATGGAGGCATTTGTAACTTTGTCTGTATGTTATTTTTGGAAAGGGCGAATTATGAACAAGAATTTACACATGTATTCCTTTTTTCATTCCCTTTCGGATCTCAGGACATGGAAGTGAGAGGGTGGAGGAGAAAGGGAGGGGGGGGGGAGAGGGAGGTGGGGGGAGGTATATCAGAGAGAGCTCTGCTGTGCTGAGTGTGAAATGTTCTGAAGCCAGTGCTGTGGGGCCAGATGTTCCATGTTAAATTGTCTTCTTCTCATCAAAGTCTGGTGTCCTTAACTTTGCTGACAGCTTAGCTGGTATTTGAGGTGGTGTATATCTTCATAAAATCTTCACACCTACATATAGGTTTATATTGAGGCTTTGTACCATTGGCTAGAGCATTGAGTCTCTGTAAGGCTGATCACCAATGACAGCAGAAAGGTGTGTCTTTCAAGAAATGGAGAGAAGAACAATGTTCCTTGATTTTCATGTGTGCACTGCAACCAAAGTTTTTGTCTCAAGTATGTATGAACGAGTCCACCAGTTCTGAGATAGTCTATGAGTTCTGATCTAGTCTGTGAGTTTTGTGACAAGATTTCTGATCTTGGGAAATGAATCCATTAAATGTTCTCATAATGAATATATATATGGTTTATTTTGTCTTGATTTTGTATGTGGAGAAACAGGTTGAACAGTGTATGAAATATTCAGTTGATGTTGGTGGTATGATGACTAAGTCAGGAGAGTGAAATTTTTCTTCTTGATAGAATATGCAGTTATATATGAATACATTGTAGATACTTGATCCATTCCACCATAGCTTAGAAATGATTTACCTATGTAGATCTCCAGATTTATTCTCATCTAATTGCCTGGAATATTTACTCCTCTTGGACACTTGAGCTGGTTTGGATGAGACCCACATGTTTTGTAAATTGTCATGCTATTAAGATAATTGCCATGTCACTTTTCTGGCTATTTTCAGACAAAATGAGAAAAAGTTTCATTTCACCATATGACATAAGATACACATTTTATTTCAAGTGGCAAGTTTTTATGGATATTCCTAACACTGAAATGCCTTACAGGGTAGCTGGATGGTTCCAATGCTTTAAGAGCAATGTAATAAAAGACTCAAAGTATTCAGCTATAGGCCTGAAAGCAGTTTGAGTCAAAAAATAACTTGAATTAATATGGTATGACCGTGACAAAATACAATGTATAAATGTCTTACGTCCAGGGCAAATGAGTCAGAAGTCGCTTCGGGCGATTTTGAGCTACAGTTGTTTTCAACTATTTTCCGATTCAGATACCAGATTTGTTGGGTTTTTTTTTTTTTGTTCACAAAATGAAAATTTAACCTTTTTTGACTTGAAAAAAGAAAAAAAAAATTGGTATCTGAGTTGGAAAATAGTTAAAAATGGCTGTACCTCGAAATTGCCCAGCTCGACTTCTGACTCATTTGCTATAGGTGCAAGACAAATAATTATACTTTGAAAAGATTCTGCACAAGCTGTGAATACTGTGGATAATTCTGTGAATAAAACTGTCCCCACAGTGAGATCCATAGCTGTACAGAGATGAAAGAGCTCACTCTGATAGCAAAAACACTGTGAATTATGTGAAAAAAAAATACAAGCTATGAGTTTATGTAAACAATCAGATCCAGGGTTCAGTTGTCTGTCAAACCACCTGATATTGTGATATCACTGTGTGTGTGTGGCTGTGTAAGTGAGACCACCCTGTCCTGGGAAATCTGAACCCGTGGCCTGTGCTTTGTGTGAACTCGATATTCTGTTTCTGCTGACTAATCATCTCTTTCTGTCAGCCTTTGTTATAAACAACAAAAAAAAACAGTACTAATGCAGGTAAACAAAGCTGATCATCACATGATCAGAGTAATTACATGTACATGTATCAGGTATATTTTTTTTCTTCTTCTTTCTTTGTACTGTTATGCTGTTCTGGGGCATGTCGGTGTAAAATATATGGCAAGAATAGATACATGTTCAACATGATGAACATTTGAATTGGATACATTTTTAAACACATTTGCAAAACTTGCTGTATTTAGATTTAAAAAAGAAAGGAAAGAGAAAAGTCCAGATATTTGGAAGAGCTAACACAGAGTGAATGAGGTTTTGTTGGCATCCATCCTCTTTCTCCCTCACCCCCCCCCTCCCCCTCCACCTTTTCACCCCCTTCCTTCCACTATGTCTTTATCTACAGGAATGCATAATACATGTACATGCATTATCCTGTTATTATTGTGTGTACAGTTAGAAGGAAATAACATCAGTTTGCAGTCACTGGCCTCTGTCCAAATCTGCAGTGTGTGTGTATGTGTATGTGTGTGTGTGTGTGTGACAAAGAACCTTGAATGAGTACAGCTCTAGCTATGTGATAGTGACCTGTCAGACTGAGCGTAAGGTTTTAGGGTTGGAGTGTTGTAGTTTTTATTTCATGTTATCTGTTTTTATTTTTACATTTTGTCAATATTTTATTTTATTGACAAGGGATGACAGGGCATGATATTTGAAACGAAAAACCAAAAGCCTTTTTATGACATAGAGGAATGTGTGTGTTTTGTTCCTGAGGCTAATAAATGGTCCAGTGTGTGTGTATTTTGTTCCTGAGGAGACCGTGTGACACAGTTGGGGACTTGATTCATCTATCTACTCTAAGCTCTGGCTAATAAAAGTTTTAGACTTTTCCAAGTTAGTCAGTCAATAAGAATGGTTGTGAAATAAGAATTGGACACCCAAAACATCTTTCCCAGGTGAATACGTACATCATGTCCATTGAAAGTGCCATGATGAATGTGAATTTTGATTGAATAAGGAAACAATGTTCATAACAATTAAGACTTGTATTGTGTTACAGTGGAATGTTTACTGCAAATAGAACCTTGTCTTTTTCCACTCAAGGTGAACTTAAAAAGTTTTTCTACAGTCTGGTATCAATTACCACAATTTTCCGTCAGCCACTGGGAGTCAAGTTTTCATTATTGACCTGAAATGATTTCTGTTTGTAGACACAATTATAACCCACAGTTTTATCTCTCTCTACTTGTTACATGTATCTGCTCGACATACAGAAAATTGTTAGCTTTGATATTGAACCAAATCTATTCATTTATCAACACTATCCACAATATTGTACTTTTGGAACTGGAGGACCATTTCGCACCTGTAAGAGGATTTTAAAATTTATTTTGGTAGAACTTATCAAAATTTGTGATGGAGCCATCAGTCCTCTAAATCTTGATGTTTTATAGTCAGACAGATTATGTCACAGATTCTGTCAGTTGTAGGTGGTCCAGTCATAGTTTGTTATTGACCAGAGTGGTGGTCAAACATCTTTTTTCAGGCCATCTCCCTTTCCTAGAAATGTTGCATGTAAATTGGGCACCTGCTAGAAATATAACACTATATTTCCAAACTTATGAAAAAGACCTAATCCAAATTTATAAAAAAAGACCTAATCCATAGCTATTTGATTGTACTACCAAATAGTTAGAGCTGCCATCTCACCTACTCTGGGAATCTTTGCTCAAAAGCTGTGATGTTGATATGTGTTTGGTGTATGTAGTTATCATGTTCTCCCACAAAAGTACCAGGGAGTTGGTGTATTATTTGTCTGGGGTAGACTTCAGTTCTATAGAATCAAGTCACACAAATCCAATGTCCAGATCTGACATATGAATCCGTAATCCATATCCTCCTAGTACAGCCACTCCACGTTGTGAGTGGTGGGGATTATGACTGCTGTAAGTGACACTTTGCACAAGAGCAAAAAACATTTCTGTTTGTCTGTAGTCTCTTCCTCTGTCACTTTCAAACTTTACATGAACTGTGTTTTAGCCTTCCACATTTACACATATATGACACAGTGTTTTACATCTTGAGTGAACCCTTCTGTGGAGAAGAATATTTGCAGTTTTGAAAATGTGCTTTAATTCCAACTGTAGAGGGCAAAGGCAGTGTTGTCCACTTGAAGATTTAGCATTGATTGGAGCTGGTGAAAGACTTGTGGAAGTATTTGAAACAAATTTTGAGATTGTTAAACACCATTGGTTGGGAATCTGAATCACTTGTGACTTGTGGTCCCAGTGACAGTTTATGCACATTGTATTATGTTATTGAGTACCGCCAATATTTGATATCAGAAATCAGTTGTGATTTTTTGACTGTTACTGCTATAGGTAACTTTCAAGGCTATCATCAAGATCTGTCTATCAATAAAAGTACATACAGCTTTTTTGGGAATTGATATCAGTCCTCTAATTTAGTAACTGAGGAGATTAGCACCTCACTACAAAAAAAAAAACACAAAAAAACAACATGAATACATATGGAATTTATTCTTGTCTAATATAGTGGAAGTGCTAAAAAATGTATTTTATGGCAGTGATCAATACAACTTCAGTATGTGAATAATGATATTGTACAATGAAGTGTTTCACTTGTGTTGATAGTATATATAAATGCCATGCTTATCTCATGTTTGTACTTTGGGCATTAACATTAGACATGATTTTTTTGCATCTGAGTATTTGTATTATTTCCATTGAACAGCCTTTGTGGCCTTTGCTCTGCAAGTTTTGAAAAAAAAAAAAAAAGTTTTAAAAAAAAATCCTCCAAGGACTGCTCTCTCTGTGCACATGTCCATGAGATAGGCTTATTGTGTAACAGAGGGACGGTTTCAGAATGTAATATAGTACTCTGTAATACAGAGCTCACTCTAAGTCTAATATTATATCATATCTACTCGTAGATACATTTTAAACCTGATCACACCCTTACAGAGTGTAAACGTAATAATTATATATGATATAGTTTTCATAATGCAAGGGATGCAATGTTTGACTCTCTGTGATCTCTTAAGACTCAGTCCAACAATGATAAACTTAGTTGGTTTAAACACAGCAGTCATGATGTACGCCAAACAGACAAGAAATGAACCAGCTAGGTGTTAGTATCGCTTCTTCATTGTCCTATAGTAACTGGCTGAACTCAAAACATTTCAGTTGTTTTCGCTATCAAGTTTTACATAATCTGCTCTGGATCTCATTCACAACCATTTTTTTAAAATACAACATAATAGATTTGTACACACCATAATACCCCTGTACCTCTGTTGAGTTGAGCCCACAACAAGGACAGCTGGTGTGTTACTGAGGCATCAATTCATGGCATCAGAGCACAGAGACATATCTCGTTCTGTGACAGAAAGAATCATTTGTTTCTGTTCAGGGAAGGTTTCTTTGAGCAAATGACACCCTTGCCTTTCTATATGAACAATTTTCTGTTGATGTTTGCTACTATGGCTTGAAATGATCCAGTTCCCAGTGTACAAACACAGAAACTCAATTGTTTTTTTGTTTGTCCCAGAATTGCAATTCTCAATAAAATTTTGAAAATTAAAACACTTCTCAGTTGGTTGTTTGGGAAGTTTTGCTAATTTTTTACTGTACTTTAATTATGAGTGTTTTAGGTACTAGCCTGTTATCTCACTTGTACAACAATAGCCCCATATACAGTTAGTACAATGACAACCCAGACCACCACATAAACTAGAATCATCGCCTTTTCTACCAGTACTGGTCTATTTGTTATCACATCATACTGCGAGATGTGAGTTTTCACATTGTAACCATTGAAAAAGACTTATGACATATCCATATAATCACACAACCAATTTAGAACATATCCAAATATTCTTATCACCAGCATGTGGTATATCCAGATATTCACATCACCAGTATGTGACATATCCAGATATTCACATCACCAGCATGTGGTATATCCAGATATTCACATCAACAGCATGTGACATGTCCAGATATTCACATCACCAGCATGTGACATATCCAGATATTCATATCACCACTATGTCACATCACCAGCATGTGACATATCCAGATATTCACATCTTCAGCATGTGACATATCTAGATATTCACATCACCAGTATGTGACATATCCAGATATTCCCATCACAAGCATGTGACATTCATATCACCAGCATGTGACATATCCAGATATTCACATCACCAGCATGTGACATATCCAAATATGCACATCACCAGCATGTGACATATCCAGGTGTTCACATCACCAATATGTGACATGTCCAGATATTCACATCACCAATATGTGACATATCCAGATATTCACATCACAGCATGTGACATATCCAGATATTCACATCACCAGTATGTGACATATCCAGATATTCACATCACAAGCATGTGACATGTCCAGATATTCACATCACCAATATGTGACATATCCAGATGTTCACATCATAAGCATGTGACATTCATATCACCAGCATGTGACATATCCAGATATTCACATCACCAGCATATGACATATCCAGATATTCACATCACCAGTATGTGACATATCCAGATATTCACTTCACCAGTATGTGACATATCCAGATATTCACATCACAGCATATGACATTTATATCACTAGCATGTGACATATCCAGATGTTCACATCACCAGCATGTGACATATCCAGATATTCAGATCACCAGCATGTGACATATCCAGATATTCACATCACCAGTATGTGACATGTCCAGACATTCACATCACCAATATGTGACATATCCAGATATTCAGATCACCAGCATGTGACATATCCAGATATTCAGATCACCAGCATGTGACATATCCAGATATTCACACCACCAGCTTGTGGCATATCTAGATATTCACATCACCAATATATGACAGACCCAGACACGCACGTTATTAACCTCTTTTTCCCCATATCATTTTCATTCTTTCTTTCCTCTTCTTTTCTTTAACTTGAACCCTCCTCTGCTCGTTTCCCTGTCATTTGAGACACGTTAACCTTATAATACTCTGAGTGACCTTGTCTTTTAAGATCATTGTCCAAGACTCCTGGACCTCACACATCGGTCACACCTCGTGTACACCAAAAATTGTATCTCTCCGTTTCTGTCTTTCTCTCTCAATCTTTTTCTCTTCCTCTCTCTTTCTCTCTCTCTCTCTCTCTCTCTCTCTCTCTCTCTCTCTCTCTCGCTTACTCTCACTGTTTTTCTTACTGCTTTTCACTCTAGTCCATCCTTGGCAAGTACGTGTGCATGTTTTCAGTAAGGAAGAGAACTCATGTTTTGAAGTTTTATAGAGAATGTGATCTTGACTTTGCATTGGAATGTTTCATTATCTGACCTATAGTTAGTGGCCGTCCAGTGGTCTGTCAGGTTTTTTTTTTCTTAAGCCTTTCAATCCTAAGAAAGTAGGATTATCTCGTAGCCTACTCTTTCATCGATGTTGAACTGCCAAGGGTTCTTTAACGTGCGTAACGTACACATGGGATCTCCGAAATATTTTCGCCTTTATCCGAGAAGGCTAGATGTCAGAGGAAGCCAGAGGACCGTTGAGTCACTGAAAAAATGCAGGTTTTTGGATCTTCGTGTCCTTTCATCCCCCAGTGGGAGGACCCGCAAGTCGAGCCTGACGGCGACCAGAACCCGCAACCTCACCGACGTGAGTTTTTTACCCTGAAGCAGACGCCAAACCACAGAGCCACTGCGCCCCAGATTTTGACCACGTGATCTTATATAGAGGAATGGAATCATCACGTGACTGGTGACCTGACCACGTGACTACTGAGATCAGATTGTAAACAAATGTACAAAAAATTTGAGTCTTTCCTATCAAATTGCATCAAAGGTCACTCTATTTCGTTGATGCTGGTCAACTTTACAATACTGAGCAATAGTTATCAAATGGCAACGCGTTGTGTTCCACAAATGTAGACAGACAAGTCAAGTACTTTTATATCACATGACCACTCACAATCTTACACACAAAAAAAGCATTGACTGCCATGTATCATGTAATAACTGATAGATATAAAACAAATCCATTACACAAGTTCTGGTCTATCCAAGAGGTTTATACTGTTATACTGGAGTGCGGACTCATGACGTCACCTTAACAAAACACCATGTGTCTAGCGTGCCAGTACTGGGCGCCATGGCCATGGGGTTAGACCTAGTATTAGTATTATAAACGTGAGTTTCGTTTAGTTTTGAAATAATTTACACGTGGTAACATAACAACAACGGCGTTAAGTGTTAAGGTTAACCAGGTTTCTTGCCTCCATGGCCATGGCTCCACATTCGGCACGCATGATGTCATCAGTCCGCTCTCCAGTATAATAAGCTCCTTGGGCCTATCCCACAATATTGCCAGCATCCATGGTGGGCAGACGTAGCCGGACGTAGCAGAGAAAAGGTTGGTGGTAAGTACAGGGCTGGGTGACCCACTTCCAGCCATTGGCCAGGTCGATGGAGGCACAATTGACAGAGTTGTCGGCTTTAGGGTAACTCGGGGCCCAGTTGTTCCAGGCCGCCATGGCTTCTTCGTTCTGGGGAGGGAAGAATAGGCATGCCTAGCAAAAGAGGCAAACTATGTCTAGCATGGCTTGACAATATCAAAGAAAGGATCGGTCATATTGTCGCCACATCGCTGTGAACAACAGAAGACTGTGGACAACGGAGATTCTTGACTGCTATCAGTTACATGGCATCTCAACGACATTAATATTTGTCACGGGAACAGTGAACATGTGTCTGCAGACAGTAGGTCAGCCAGCCTAATACGCATGTGCGGAAACGGCACTCAGCTGTGTTTACATGGAAACCGGGTCAAACATGACATTTTGGGGAGGGGGGGGGGGAGAGGTTGGGCAAAGATCGAGATTTAGATCGATCTAAATAAGTTGTTGCTATTATTATATAGATTATTTATTTATTTATGTAAATACGATAACATAAACAAAACAAAACACCTGTCTTACCTGCAAACAGAGATCAAAAACATGATGAAACTATCACAAAGTGGATAAACTAGCAGAGGACAAACGGATGTTTACAAACGCAGTGGCTACATTTACGGCAGCCGTAACTTTTATTTCTGACTTTATTCTTACGGCACCCAGAGACTGATGACGTAGACCACAATCGGCCGATGCTTTGCGTGAATTACGAAAGACCCTAACGAAAGACCCTAATGGCGTCGGCCGGTTCGTCAGCTAGGCTCCAAGTAGGAGCGGAGT
>JBCEWB010102044.1:0-12098 GCA_039654565.1 Peronia peronii | reverse complement strand
ACCTACACCTGTACAAAATGATGATTACTGCTAATAAAATGAAAGACAATGAAATAATAATAAACAATATCAACAAAAACCGCTGCTCTATTTATCAAAGGAGAGTTTTCTTTAAAAATCAAAACTCTGGGTAATGTCTTGTGGTGGAACTTTTCCGTTTCCTTTCAGTTTTGTTCAACAAGTGATTCACTTTGAGCAGAGAAGCGCGTTGGACAGCATTCAGCTTGTACCAAAGAAACAAGGTGTAGTGCTGAGGTCACATTCAATTTTCTTCTGGTCTGTTAGAAGTTAATTAAGACTTAACCTATGTGTGTGTATTTGTGTGTGTGTTTGTGAGTGTGTGTGTGTGTGTGTGTGTGTGTGTGTGCGGAATAAGAAAGAGGAAGTTGATTCTGGTGTTTATTAACTACTTGAGTAATGCTACTTGTAAGGTTTAAAGGCACGCCGTAGAGGTCGCCTTTGATGTTCAGAACTGGTATGTTGGAAATTTTGTGTATAGGAAAAGTGCCCTGGATTTTGAGCAGGAAAGTCTGTACAACGAACCCGTGACAGTATTACATGCTGTTGGGTGTGTCTTTGTTTTCTGGTATGCCTTAATTTAAACCCACTCCATTTTCCCAACCACTTATAATTTTATTCATTTACCCATGCTACCCATAAATCCATGCATTCATCTATATTTACTTTTCCACTCTTCCAGCTACGTATCTACAATCACGAATCTGTCTATCGATGGTTTCTCATCTACAAATTCCAAATATTCACTAAGCAGTTTCTCTCTCTCTCTCTCTCTTTCTCTCGCTCTTTCTCTCTCTCTCTTTTTTTTTTTTGGTAATTTTCTATACAAGATCACCAAAACCTATATCTTACTTAAGACCATCTTATGCCTCAGTCCACGTCCTACAAATTCTTGCCTTAAATACAAATCTTCCGACCAAGTATTAAAAACATCTGTTTCTCCAGAAATCTATTCATTTTCCTCCGTTTCTAATCCTTTCTCAGGCCTCATCATACAAGAGTTCAAAATTGGGTTTGTCCTCTAAGACTTGCAGAATTTACCAAAAATTATAAACAAATATTGCAGGATGACTGTGAAGGCTTTTAAGAGTAACTCGCACGCGTCTACTCTACAAAGATGTAAAGTAAAAGCCAGTTCAGATGTATAGCGAAGCACCACGCTGAAGAAAGTCACGTTATCGTTTGAAATCCTGAATATAAAATGCAAATCATAACTTTGCGGTATACTGCGAGTTCGTGTATTGCTGTTTTGGTTCAATTTCCCCAGCATTTTTATGTGATTAAGATTTCGTATGATAAGTAACAACATAACTTAAAAAGTATATAAATAGGTGCCTGTTTCCTTTTTCTTTTCTTTTTTTTTTTCGCATTTGCCTACGTGTCATTTTCTCATCAATTTCGTCTATCTGTCTATCTATCACTTTGTCTGTCTATTCATCCATCTATATGTTCGTCTTTTCCTGCTCTGGAAATAAAGGTAAAGCTCGAACAATTGAAATCTGTTGATGACAGCTACTAACCCCCCCCCCCCCCCACCTACCCCCCGAAAAAAAAAGTATGTTTTCGATCATACAGTGTAACAAATCGCTCTTCTAACAACTATAAGAAAATAACAGTAACAAACAACAACAACAATAACAACACACAGACACACACAAGGTGCTTTCGATGTAAAACTTATAAGAAATCTCGGTATGAAACAATCTGTTTGTTTTCCACATGTCACAGTTACCAAAGCAAACAGAATTCTTTTGAAGATGTGATATATATGTGTGGAAATAATACAAGAACTAAAAAAGCAAAAAATAAGATAAAATAGAATAAAAAAATGAAGTTCTGTGTCTTTCAAACCACTCAGGTCATCAGGAATGAAATGAATGAAGGAAAGGGTAGGGGGGGGGGGGGAGGGGGGAGGATATAAAAATCAGTCAGTCAACAACTCCATTCGCAAGCTGACCAAGCTGTTTATAGTTACTGGCTGTAGACAGTAGTGATCCTTCTGAGAGAGCGAGAGAGAGAGAGAGAGATTCCGTTTCGTATATTGACTGCTGAGGAAATTGGGATGAAAAAAAAATAGAAAGAAAGAAAAACAGAAATTTTAATAAATAAAAAAAAGAAAGAAAGAAAGAAAAGAAACAGAGAAACAAAGATAGAAAAAGAAGAATGAGAAACATCAAAACATATGAACGAAGAAAGACATGTAATGGATCAGAGGCTGGAGATGGGTAGGTGTGACATTGGATTTACAGATAACAAGAGGACGAGAGCTGTTAAAAACCGTGACCGCCAACTGAAGAAAAAATCTCCTCTAGTACATCGAGTTTTAATCTCTTTTAGTTCCCAGGTGCTAGTAGAAGTGAGAAAGTCTAAAAAGACTTCGTATATTTATTATGTCCCGAGAGAAAACCTACGTTTGTAAATACGTTGAGCGCTGTATACTCAGTGAAGGAAAGTTTTTCTTTGACCGGACCAACGTAGAGTTGGTGGAGTGGAAAAGAGTGGGGTGTGGGGGGAGGGGTCGAGGGAAATGGAGGGGGTAGAGAAAGACAAGAACACAGAAACGATTGGGAAGGGAAGAAAAAAAAATGAGCGATCGAATGTGCCGTTAACTGCGACGAATGAACCAGGCACGAACAGCGCGCGTCGTCTCACACGCGCATAGCACGAGTCGGCTTATCATTGGCTGTTGGGCTCTCAATGGGCGCGCGCCTTGTTCCTGATAACGCACGCGACTTACACACGATAATACGCGCGATTTTGCTTTGTAAAAACACACACACACATACGGGATAAAAGAATTGGTAAAAGTACGCAACTCTGATAGTCGTGCGCCTTTCGGATAACACAACCAGTTTGTGATGTATGTATGGATCCGTTTGTTTTACTGATTTCAGTGAGTTTTCCTGGATTGTGAATATCGTCAAATTTGTGCATTTCTTTTCTCCAACAACAGTTTCAATTTCTTGTGGACATATTCAATCATCAATATATCAGAGAGGGAGAAGAGAAAGAGAGAGTGAAAGAGAGAGAGAGAGTGAAAGAGAGAGAGAGAGAGACCGACAGACATGGAGGCAGATTGAGAAAGACAGATAAGCATATCAAGGAAAAAGATCATTTTCCTAAGATTCTTATATTCTTTTAAGAGAGAGGGAGAGAGAGAGAGAGAGAGAGAGAGAGAGAGAGAGAGGAGGGAGCGGGAAATAGTGAGGTTTTAGAACGAAAAAATAAAAAGTCGTTGTGGGAATAACTATTTTTTGTAGGAGAATGTGGAGCTTATCCTTTTCGTGTAGATCTACGTAATCTAAAACATATCATAATTTTCATACTTGTATCATGAACGAGCCGATCCCAGCATGGTTTTATCAAACTTAGATTACATTTTGCAGAGTTAGAAAGCATGGATCGAAAAAATTATAATATTTATGTTATCGTCAAGCCATATCCAGCGTCATATCAGAATTAGCCGTCTGGTTTTGAAATTTTGAGAACTGAATTCTAGTTGCTCCTCAAATCTTTTCGTATAAAAGACAGACTATAATTTAGAGGAACATATAGGTATTTGCAGAGTATGGCTTCTGAAACGAGGAAAGTTCCTGGCATAATAAAATTGTATACTTTTTGCAAACGTTTATATTTAATTTTGCAGCGGTAATTCGCATATCAATAACTACTGGGTATGTCATACAAAACACGGAATGTTTGTAGCACCATATCTATTTTCTGCTCAAAATGATTTAGTAAAGAAGAAAAAAATGTAACAGACATTCAAGAATATCTCAGTGCTCTGATTCAGTTCCACGCTTGTTTTCAGCTGTTGTTTTTGTTAAGCTATGTTTTTTTCTTTGTAACAACTATGCTATATAGCAGTGATTGTGCTCTTCGTAGCAGGCCCTATAAAATATACAGTCAGATAAATAATGATTGCTTGGATCTCTCAAACCTGCTTTTGTCAAGATCACTCTGGGTCCGTTATGTCAGCAAGGCAGAAATCATTGTAGATTTCTTGATTCCTCTTCTTCCGCGTTTTTTTTTCTTTTTGTGTTTTTGTTTTGTTTTGTTTTTGTTTGTTTATTTTTGTTTGTTTGTTTGTTTGTTTAATTACTATTTTATATTGTTTTATTTTTTATAATACCATCCCTTCTTTTTTGTCCTCTCCTTCATAGCTTCTTGTTATTTTACTTCGATTTATATAGGACTACGGAAGAGATTCATACGAGACGCCATTATCGCTTATCTGGTATTTTCTTGTCACTAATTCTAAACTGTTTAATGAACTACCATGTCTCGGCTTGAAGTCGTGGACGTAATACTGATAGAGATATTTCGAGATGTTGAGAACTTGTCTAGATGTATGTACCGAGGGACGGACCCGTCAACCACTGACCCTTATCGCTCAACCTTTTCAAACTTGACTTTAACTAAGGGGGCGGGGTGGAGGTCATCCTCACGTTACTGTCCCTCTCAATGTCCCTAACCCTCGCCCCGCCCTGCCCTTGTTATTTCTGGTCTTTCCTCCTCTTTTTGTACCAGCGGCAATCATTTTGATGTTATGTTATGCGTTTCACCTTTTCACCTACGGAATGTTGTCCGAGTCTTACCTGGACGGGAGAGAAGTGTGGTATACTATCGCATTCCCTAGGGGCGTAGGCCTGGAGTATGTGACGTGCACGCTATTGAAACATAAGGATAGGTTGTCAAAGGAGGAAGGAGATCGAAAGTGACAGTCTTCTGTTTTTTTTTAAAAGATATATTTAATCCAACTATTCAGCCACCAGCTACTTCCGGTTAATCTTTTTTTCTTTTTCTTTAGTGACAGCAGTATAAATAAATAGCCGGAAAAGGCGACAGTCAGGCAGACAGACAGATAGAAAAAAAAAGAAAAGAAAACAGAGCAACAGAAAAACGACAGAGGTCAGACAGACAGACAAACAGACAGACAGAGACACATACACACAGACAGACACACAGACAGGCACATAGTTCTTAATCACCATCACAGCGATTCAGTTTTATTAATGAGCCCAAGACATGAGGAAATGGTGTCTTAAAGAAGAGTTATTCCCCGTGAGAAGTGATAGCGCGCCTGTGTTCTAGTTCTGTCCTAGTAACTACTTGTCTTATAGTTCTGATGGAAGCTTTACGGTCAGTCTGCAGGGGTGAAGTCTAACGTGCTGCTCCATGAGTAGTAAGTACTGAAGTCATAGCCGATAATGTTATGGTGTTGCACGTGATTATTACGAAATACGGGTCATAATCACTTTTGATAATTACGACCACAAAATGATTTCATCAGGTCTATCGTGATTTATAACGCCAGTTGCTGAAATAGGAACGGTAGCGGTTGTGAGTAGTGGTGTTAAAAATAGCACTGGAAGTACTGCAGTTGTCGTCGACATTTATGTGGCAATAGTTATACCAGTTGTTATTCTAGGAGTGCTACAGGTTGTGGCTACAGTTTTAGTGGCAGAAAAAGTGATACTGGCAGTGATGATAACAGCAGTGTCAGAAGTGGTAGCAATAGCAGAGGTAGCTGAAACGGCGGCAATAGTGAAAGCACAAAGAGTAATGTGGTGGTAGCGGTACTACTTTTAATAGTTATGGTTGTTTGTACTTAGTGGTCCTTAGTGGTAGTAGTTATTAGTGCTGCAATAGTAGTAGCAGCAGTAATGGCAATAGTAATTATAGTAGTAAAAGTTTTGATAATAGCATCCGCACCAGATGCAGAAGGAGCATGATACGACTATTCAATATTCACATGATGAAATTTGTTTAAAAAACAACAGCAAGGGCAACAACAAAACACGTCAGTTAAATGTGCATTCATTCAAGCATGAAGCGCATCTATCCGCAAGTTCAGATTAAAAATAAATAAATAAATGTATATATAAATATTTTTTTAAAAATCACTCCTTATATCTTCTATTTAAGAGCTACTGTGAATTCAATACCTATATTATTTTTCGTATATGCCAAAGTCACGTATGCCTCTGAATTTTGTGACACTCACACGTATTTGATTTGAAGTGCGAACGACAATCATTAACCGACATCCTCAGTTAAATGTTCGAGCAAATAGAGGCAGTTTTCATATTGCGGTGCGTCTGTGATCACACAGGTGATGTAATCCTAAACTGAGGACTATGTGATCCATCTATCTGAGAGATTCAAATAGAAGTGCTACCAGAATTGCATGTTATAACTTTAGTTCTGGTGGTTATTTTGATGTTCCATGAGAGAAAAGAAAACATACTGGGAATAGAAAGGAAAAAATCAAAGTGATACCGAAACAGGAGTTGAAGTTCGAATTATTACGGATTGTCAATATCTAAGGTTGAAACAAGTATCCTTTCATAACACACGTGCTATAACAGTGTTTCTGTCGCTGGATCGACTGTTCCTCACTTGTGTTGGCATCATAAATTTAGCCCTTTCGTATATTACTTCTATTCTTATTGTTTTGTTTTGTTTTATTTTTTTATTTTTTTTGTCCACAGTGATACTAAAAGACTGGTTCAGCGTATTTATCTGAGTTTGGCAATATTTATTTATTTATGTTTTAATACAATTTTGTCCTGGGTCATGGATTCTGTCCTGGATTTTCTAAATTGTTTCTCCAGACTAATGGATTGACAACTAAAAGATTGACAGTTTTTAGCTGCCATTTATATAAATTATAAGAAGAGAGACACAGGGAAGGGAGAAGAGAGAGATCTTTAGAAAGACAAGCAGGCAGACAGACAATGACTGATCAAGAAAGATTAGAGTATGTTGATAAATAAGTTGAAATGATCATACAAATCACTGGTAAAAGATCAAAGACTGTGACGCAATATAACCACAGCAACACTTGCTATGTTACAATGGAGCAGAAAAGGGCAGTATCATGAGAGAGGATAAGTCTGATATTATACCATGTCGATAAATCACAGTGCCAGTCAAGGGCCATGGTAGAATGGAACAGAAGATACCAACATACTTTGTTTTATCTAGCGGATCGGAATTTATCACAATAACTTCATGTTATGCAATCTCGACAGCCTCTTAGCCCTACCTTTACCCACGATTTCACTCATAAACAAGTTTCTGTACAGCTTCCACTCATAACATGGTCAATCAAACACTCCCTCTCCACTCGCTCTCACTAAGGAGGTCAGAATAATTGCAGTGTTGCTCCAGCTTTAGAAGTTCGCTACAGTCCACATGGTATACGTGGGTAGATCGATAACTAGAAAAATTTCCATTTGAAATTACGGAGCATAATTCAACCGTATTTCGAGTTTTCGAGTTTCTGTAATTCAGTTAGATATTTTGTTAAGGTTAGAGTCAGGGGTACTTGTTTTTACATCTGAAACCACGAAAGACATTATTGAAGGAAGATTTCTTGCAACCTTGGCTGAGCTATACCGCAAACTCATTTTTTTTTCTTCCTCTGGAAATCAGTCTCTGGCACCTGAGAAAGATAGATCCTGACACCCCAATGCCGTACCTTGCATGGGAGCTAATTTGAAAATCATAAACGATTAGGTCACATATTAACCCCCCCCTCCCCCCCCCCCACGCCCCTTTAACAAAATATTAACGAAAGTTTAAAAAAAAATACTGCCAAATCTTCATTTAAGTCTCATTATTGATTCATACCTAATCTGTTGCCCGAACCATGATCTAATTCTAATCTTAACTGTGTAGATCTAATAGTGAAACTGTACTTCCTGCTCTTATCCCGCTGACCTTTGTTTTTAAAAGCGATAATCGTCATAAAGCTGTACTGTGTCGCACTGGCAGGACAGTGACGATTCTCTCATGTTGGAGCAGGATCATCTTTCATGTAGTCACCAGAGCCTCCGACAGGGCTAAGTTATGACCTAATGTGGCATTTCAGCTACCGGCCGATGACTATCTCGGGAAATACCTTCAATAGATTGTTATGTCAGTTAAAAAATACATTCGAATAACACATTTTCTCTCGCAGTTTTGTTGTTTTTGTGTTTTCATGTGTGGACAGCCTTGACCTGTGCAGTCCAAGGTGGCTCTGTCTTGGCCTTGTCTGAATATCTCTCTCTTCATATTCATCTCTGAAGTGACACTTTGATAGAGGTAATGTGTCTTCCCATGGCAAAGAGCGCTATAATTGCTCATTTCGTTTCTAGCCTATTTCATTAGCTGGAGACTTGACAGGGCAGGGATCTTACTATAAGGCAGGTTTTATATTGTGATTCGCTTGCATTAAATGTCTCGTGGTCAGTAACAATCAGAGTAAATCGCTGGATTCAAACAGATAAATCCGGGACGAAATGTAATGAAAATAGTCTGATACCGGCGCTTATAAATTGCAGAAATTGAAAAAACATTTATCTCTGAATATGAAAATAGTGTTCTTCTGCGCAGATTAAACGTATATCACGTGAAATGAATATATAGATTTATGTGCAAAACTGTTCATTTTTTGCTATTTTTTTCCCTCTGATTTTAGCCGATGTTCACAGCCCTGTGTCTTCAATGAGCACTATCTCTAGCTACTATCAAGCTAGTTCCAAACTTTTGTTCACCCCATGAAAGTGTATGAATAAAGGTTATGTGTGACATAATTTGCTCAGTTTGATGGAAAGTTATTTTGAGTGGCTGCGAGACAAAAGTTCATTAATCAGAAGTTCTTACAGATGCCTAAATGATACTTAAATGTCATTTATAAGGGACCCGTATTTTTTAAGAGGCTAAGGCTCTGGTTAGCAGTAGGACCAATGTCGGCTATGCGAAGTGCATGAAACGTTCAGGACGGAAATAGAGGTATGTATCATTGAACCAGTTAATCATTATCTATTTTTTTTTTGTTTTGCCTTCACCCCCACGCTGATATTTTCAGAGACAGCTTTAAATGGTGCAAAGATAAGCAGCGAGCATGTTATCACATTAACGACATGCTGATAACTATAAGCTGAGGTCAGTGAACCGTTGCTTAGCAAATATCCTGTTTGTACAGCGCAGCCACTATGCTCCGTGGACTGTGTCTCTATTAACATAATTATTATAGAGGCTGTTGTTATTCCACGCGTCTCACTGTGATAATTTTATTATCACTCACCATTTCCATGTCTCATGTTTCTGTTTTTGTATGTCTACTGTATGTTAATCGCCGCAAAATAGTAACAGTTGTAAAAGGAATAGTTTTGGTTCAAAACAAGCTAGAGAGGTAGGCGTGACTGACATCGCCCAAACAGCATTGGTGGCAGCTGCTACCTGCAGAGGGCATCATTTGCGTTTAATTCATTAGTTGTGTATGTAGTTAGTAACTTTCCTTTAGTCCAGTATATATATATATAGAAGTGTGTTTTCATTAATGATGGTATTGCATAACATGAACAATGTTCGTGCTATGCCGTGATTAACACCGCATTCTTACTAACCTCTCCACGTCTCCTCTAAACGCGTAAATTTATTCATTCCTGTATCCATTCAAACTGCTAATAAAATCTAATTAGCCCAACCTGTCATAGGATGTGGCATGTTCGTGGGAGTCACGTGCAACAGTGAATGCAATCAATCATCAATTATTTTAATAGAAAAAAGAAAGATCAAAACCAAACCAAAACAAACAAATAAACAAACAAAAAACACAACAAACAAACAAACCAAAAAAAAAAAAAAAAAGGAAAACACACACACAAAAAGAGGGAAACAAAACAGGAACAAAATAGAGAGTTTCTGTGATTAATCTTGAATTGTCAAGGGATTAATCTCATTAAACATTCTCTCATTATAATTTACGAAAGTCAAAAGTCATGCAACATGATTAAAAAGCAACCGGCTCTTTATTGCCTTACTGGCTGAACTGTTATTTCTGAAAGACAAATAAATATCAGTACAGAAAGCACGATACGCCAGCAATGATTTTACATCTATAATCATAATTAGTAGAGATGTTAATCTTTGTGAGTAACTGCAGTTCCGTAGTTTGTGAACATGGATGATTATCTGATAGTATTATAGAGGTTTGTTTGTTTGTTTGTCTTGGGGTTTAATGACACATCAACACGATTACGACTATATTGTGCCGAGTTATAGAGATTCACGGTAGTTTAAATAATTAATTTCAGTAAAGAAATAAAACAGACAGAGATTCCCTGCATTATCTATTTGTTTGAGAGAATGAAAGACGAGAAAAGTGAGTTATTCTAACATTCTCCGCGTTGTTTCTGTTACTTGTTGAGGTTAAAGATATTTATTGCTCAGGTGAGGTAAACAGGTGTGACCGAGGAAACCTGAACGGCTGAACATGTCCATCTTGGTAGCGCTGTAAAAGCCCCGGAAACTGTTCTCATCAGCGGTGGTCTCTGTAGACATATCAACTGAAGGTGAACATCGCCTGCATCTTTTTCTCCACCCAAAGAGTCCGTGTGTTTTATTCTCCTGGGATATTGTACAATTTTTGACACTGGTGATCCACTGCAAACAGTTAGCTAAGAATGTGCTGACAAATTCTGAAAGTCTGACAAATTCAAATGTGACAACGAAAAAATCGGACATTTTTTTGTGCGCGTGTAGTATTGGTACCGTAAATTGGACATATCTTCAAACAGATCGGTTTAAAAAAAAAAAATAGCAAAGACAACAAGACAAAGCCAACGTATGTACCAGCTGTACAGAAGATTGTCAGATAAGATATAATAAATTAGTTGATTTATAGCGCTTTTCGCATTTTACGATCTAATGCTTTAGTCTTTTTCTCTAAGGCTGGATCTTAGCTTACAGTACATCTACTATTGTGTATCTCCTAAGTGAGAATCCCAATGCTCAGAGTCTTCTGAGGTAAATTAGAGCATAGTACAAAGAGATAGAGATAGAGAGAGAGAGAGAGAGTTATTGATTGATCAAAGGCAAGTGAGAATTGGTTATTTCACTTCTCAAGTTCGGATTTTTTTACTAGCAGTATGTGCTGGACCAGATTCTCAGGTAGGCGATTGTTTTTTATTTTTTATTTTATTTTATTTTGTTTTATCTATTTTCAAAAATTTAATTTAATTAAATTAATTTATTATATTTTATTTTACTTTATTTCACTTTATTTTATTTTATATTTATTGTACTTTGTTCTCTTTTTTTCCCAATAAATCTTTTAAAGTCTCCATTACAATTTCTGTCTGTATCCAGTACTGTGTGTTTCTCTCTCTCTTTCTCTCCTTTTGTTTCTCTCTCTGCTCCCCTTAGTGTTAATTTCTTGTTTTCTATTATCTTGTTCTGTAATATCTTTCATTCTTTCTCTTCCCCCTCCCCCTTTTTTCTCAATCAATCACTCACTCGCTTACTCACTCACTCCACTCACTCATTTATGCACTCACTCATTTTCTTACTCACTCAATCACCCATGCACTCACTCACTCATTTGGCCATTCACTGACTCATCCACTCACTCACTCATTGGCTCACTCCTCCACTCACCCACTCACTCACTCACGTATTCACTCACTCATTGGGTACTCATCCATTCAATCATTCATTCACGTACTTAGTTATCCACTCATTCACTCACTCACGAACTATCCATTCACTCACTACTGATTCACTCACTCAAGTAGTCATCCACTCACTCACTCACATAGCCATACACTCACTCACTCACTCACTCGCGTCATTTTCCACACACTCGCGTCCTTATCCACACACCCGCGGACTTATCCACTCACTCGTGCCCTTTTCCACGCACGCGTGAATTTATCCACTCACTCGCTCACTCACTAGTTCACATACTCATCTATACACTTAATCCTCTCTCTTTTATATTCTCTCACTATAATTGTCTAGACTTCTCTTTCTCTTGAGTTCTCTTGTTTACCCTGTTTCTTTTTGACTTAATTCCTTCCTCTCCCTTCCTTTTCCTTTCTTTCTTGCTCTCTCTCTCTCTCTCTCTCTCTCTCTCTCTCTGCCATTCCTCTTTATATTTACTTTTCCTCTCTGTTTGCCCCTGAATGGCCCTCTAACTCTTCTGTGTTTCTCATTTATTCTCTCTTCTCTCTCTCTCTATCTGTCTATCTATCTATCTATCTATCTATCTATCTATCTATCTATCTATCTATCTATCTATCTAT
>JBCEWB010102033.1:914-12098 GCA_039654565.1 Peronia peronii | reverse complement strand
TAGCCAAAAACGGTACCCAAAAGGATAACATAGACATAAACGCGGGCCTCAGCAAAGGCGAAGTAAGAAGTAGGATATGAGAAAAGATTAAAAAAGATTGGCAAAACCAATAGGAAAGGGACCAAAAAAACGATTACACGCGGCAATACTACCCAGAAGCCAGATTATAACCACAGATACGGAGCAAAAATATTAATCCGACAGCGCAGAAGATAGTAAGGGCAAGAATAGGAGCTCCGAAACTACCACCAGATAAAATTAAATGTAACATATGGGGAAGAACAAATACAATGGTCCACATAATGCTAGAATGTCCCAAATGTAAAAACGAAAGAGAAGACCTAATAAAACTAATGAGAAACAGGGGAGAAGACCACATCCTGCATAACATCTTCAAAATAAAAGCGGACGAAAAACATAAACAGATATTAAAGAAAACTTTACCAAATATAGATAAGAAAAAATAAAAAAAAAAGGATAAAATAACCCTCGCTAAAGCAGCGGAAACAGCACTGGGGATGCTAGGTCGGAAATAGCCCAAATAAAGTAAACAAAGAGAAATCAGAAGTCCAAAAACGGGAAAGGGTTAAAGGAGGGTACGATGTAAACTAATAACTTGGAAGAGGGCATAACGAAAGAGAGGGAAAAGGGAAGGAGGTAGAATAGGAGGAAATCCATGCCGGTAGTAAAATACCAAGAACAAGAAAGACAAACGATAGTGGGAGGGAGGAGGAAGGACGAAATAGAAAAGAAAAGAGCACCGAAAGAACTCTACAAATTTCCAAGGGTCTCCTTATGGACGATCGCATATGAAACCGAGTAGTCCTTGCACTCTTCTGGACGGAGACTGTAGACTCTGCCGACATGGAAATCGGTCGATTCGGGAACATTGGCGAAGCCGAGTAATCCGACCTGTCCCTCCCCCCCCCCCTCCGATCAAAAATGCGTAAAATACGTCGTGTTATCGCTCGAGAGATGGGGACACAAACGAAACTAAGTAGTCTTTCGTTGTCCTCTGCCGACCGAGATACGCGAGGTGATAGATAGAACCCCATAACCCATTGCGACATAGGGATTCCCCAATTTGCACATAATGTATATAAAATAAATATCGTCCAAATAAATATTGTAACTCTGTCAAAATAAATATCGTGAAAAATAAATGTTATATAATTAAGCATCCCAGGGAAATAAGAAACAAAGGCCGAAGGGCTCACCCCGGTGAAGATAGAGTAAGGAAAAATAGAGTAGGATATACTGAGGCTAGGGATTTGACATAAGAAAACAAGAGCAGAGGCCCACGAGTGAATAAAAACCTTTTTTGCCTTAAAGGAAATTTTTTTTTAGGAAAACCATGATTTGCTTGTTTGTTTGTTTTTTGTTTTGTTTTTAAACAAAAACCCGTGGAGATGACCTCCACTAGAAGGTTGTAAGACATATTACAGGACGCAAGGGCAAGGATCTTTAAGAGATCCTGTGTGTACGTTATGCACGTTAAAGAACACTTGGCACTCCAAAGAAGCTGGATTTGCTGTCCGAGCAAAATTTCCAAATTTCAGAATTGTACCCACAAAAATTCTTATCACCAAACTGGGCTGGCAACTAAAAACTGGGATAACCATACTTTCTTAGGATTGAAAAGCTGTATACATAATGGAGAAAAAAAACCTTGTCATAACTGCTGCTGTACAAAAATTTACATGTTTCATTCCATAGTTACACAGAAATTGTGAACATGGATCTTTTCTTTTTCATGTTTGCATGTGTATCAGTTTGCTAATTCTAGCAACTAATATTAATTGCCTTTAATATTCTTTGATGTTGGTATAAATCCTAAGTGACCATGTTTTTACTTTTGAACATTTTTAGAACTGTTTTTTTTTGTGCCGTGTTGTTTTCATTGCACTGATGGGCGATTAAAAACCTGATCAGAAACTAATCTGTATGTACCACAGGGCTATTAAAAAGGATCAACTGATTTCATTATGCAATATTTTAATAAGGAAAGCAATTAAAAAAAAAAAACTCCAGCCACGTCAGAAGTTTTCTACTCATAATTAACTTGCATTTCCTGTCTTACAAGTGTTCAATGTGGCCATCACCTGCAACATAGGCGATAAGAGAATTCCTCACAGACGCATGTCAACATATCACGGCTCACTGACTTGATCGCTGTTGTTCCTCCAACACTAGTGGTCCTTCTGAAATTTTCCTTTACGCCGACACCCACTCTCTTGAAACCAGTAATAAACCGTGAATGTTCTTAGGAGAGAGCGGATTATTGTCCAATCGGCTTGAAAAACATGCTGCGCGAACTAGAGAACATAGAACACCTTTTGCTGAGGACTCGCCATTCAGAGGGTCAACAAACAAGTAAACTTTGCAGGAAGGATGACGTCACTACACCACTAATTGGTAGCTTTTCAAAACCTAGAAAACTCCCCTTTCACATGGTCACTGGTTCATTCCATGACACAATTTGAAAACTGAAGCATTGCATCATGAAAACTATTCATTCTTTTCTAATAATCCTGTACTTTTCATTGTAGCCCATGAAGTAAGGATATACTTGATACATAAATTAAACAAAAATCACGTCTAAAACATTTTAGCACAGATAAACATTATTTGAATAAAACGTATACGTTAGCTTATTTCTAGATTACTTTGGGAGTCTCTATGAATACATTTCACCCAATAAAAGCTTGAATGACATAAGAAAATGATGATATAAAGAAAGATTCCCTATAGGTTCCCAGTCAAGACAACTGCAGTGCAATAAAAAGATTTTTGAAGAGGTGAGTAGAATATGTACATATAATTCACCATGGGGTATTATTATTAGTTATTATTATTAGCTCCCATATTATTAATTCTTCGAGAGTCAATACATGAGATTCATTTCCTTAATAAAAAATTTGAAAATCAATATAATATGTGAAAATCTATTCCTCACAATTTGTGTATATGTGACAAAAGGTCTCAATAGTATAGGAATAAATTCCTCAAATTTTGCGACTATTTCATAATAGATGGCAATAAGGACTTTCAATTCAGCTGAAAATAAAGCACTGTGAAAATGAGTTCCCATTATTTTGTGAACGTGCTTCAACTGAACTTAAGTGGGTTCCGTAAATTTGAACAACATATAACAATAGAATTCATTAAAAGTTGTTGGATGTCCACTGAAACATCGGAAAAAGACACGCAGTAGCATCAGAAACTTCAAAGCTAGTCTCTGCCATGAAAATAAAAATAAAAATTCATACATTAACAAGAAATTAGGAAAGATAAAATTTCTGTAATCACACAGTAAAACGCCTTCTTTCTTCATTCTTCTCGACAGTGTCCAGATTGTATGGAATCAAGCTGTCTTGCAATATTATAGAGAATCTCTTATTTTTCCATAGTAATGGTTTCTTCTCCCTGGAGTATTGCATTGACGAACTCTGTGATCAAATTGTTGGTAATCAGGTAGTACAAGGCTCCCTTGCTCAGCCGTAAACTGGAAAAAAATGGTGTGAAAAACATGAAAACAACTCCAGCAAGATAATGGTCCGGTGTCTTAAAGTTTCAAGGAAGGGTTAAAACATTTATGATTTTATTCATTGCTTCATATTCCAAACTTCTCAACGACGGCAGATATTTAATCTAATTAAGGGTTGAGTAAGCCCATCTCAGACACTCTGGAAAAAGACGGAATTGCTCATTCAAAATACCGGTGTACCAGGTCTGCCTCCCAACAAAGTTTCCCTGTCATGCTGTCCTGACATATAATTTTAAATACCCTTATTTTTGGTATCAACTGAAAGTTTGTTCAAATAGCAGGGTATATTTCAGTACCTATCCCTTTCTGAAGGCAGTATAATTCAGAACCTACTCTTTCCAGAGGAGAGTACATTTCGGTACCTACCCTTTCATGAACAAGGTGTATTTCACTATCTACCCTTTCCTAGGGAGACTATATTTCAATACCTACCTTTTCCTGAGGCGAGTATATTTCAGGACCTACCCTTTCATGAAGAGATTATATTATTTCATTGCTTATCCTTTCCTGAGGAGAGTATATTTCAGACCTACCCCTTCCTGAAGTAAGTATATTTCCGTTTCAGGAAAGCTTTGATGTTGTCCCACAGACTCATTGACTGCTCTGTCTCCTGGAGCTGTTTCTCTAGCAACCTTTCCTTGTAGTACCACACATTTGGATCGTGGCAGTATTTTTGCGGCGTCTCATTCACTGAGATATAAGGACACAGACTCGTTCTACGATTTCACTTGAATCACATTAGGGCACAGACATATAGACAGACAGAGACTCCTGTGATACTAGATACTCAACAGGACACAAATTACTCAGCGCGGGTGCACCCATCCACTCATACTAATTCCATTCATCCATCTATCACTCATCCATCCATCTATCTATCCATCCATCCGTCCATCCATCCATCCATCCATCCATCCATCCATCCATCCATCTATCCATCCATCCATCCACCCATCCATCCATCTATCCATCCATCTATCTATCCATCCATCTATTTATCCACCAATCCATCCATCCATCAATCCACTCATCCATCCATCCATCCATCCATCCATCCACAAACATACAGAAAGACATTGTGGCGGTAGTCTTACTTGCTCTGTCTAGCTCCAGACATGAGAGAAATGAATAGTGTATAATACTTGGTGTCAATGGAGACTGCTAGTTAGAGAACTGTACTTAAGTCCTTTAAAGCTTCTCTTAAGATGTTTGACTCACATTAACGTATAAACTATATACATAAACTATATTATGTATAGCCGATTTCATCTGTAGCCAACTTTCCGTGAATAATCTGGCTCTAATGTAATCAAATCCATTAATCCCACTCATGCTCTCCATTCTTTTTTTCTGTTACTACTTTAACTAAGAACTTACATGAGGAAGTTTTGTTAAAATCCTCTACAAACTCCAAATAGCTCTCATGTAACCTCATATCTGTCTGGTTGATAAGAAGGTACATGAAACAAGAGGGAGTCTCTGAGATTGTGTAGACGTTGTGGAAGGTATCCGTAGGCACCTGCCCAGAAACAAGCAAACAAATAAACAGGTAAATAACTCTTGAAAACTACAGCTTAAGTCAAAAGCACTCGGTACGCTTATCTTTTGAGTTAAACCCCTGAAATATTTTATCATCAACATTTTAAATAGAAGTTTGGTAATGCTGACCACCATTTTAAATAAATTATATAGTTCCCAGCCTTAAATAAGTCATCCAATCTCTGTTGAACATTTGTTAAACTGTCAACATGATGCTGGTTATTGCTGTTGCTTACATTTTGAGATAGATAGAAATCGAATAATTTTTGTTTCAAGATTTCAAAATATAAAAATAACAAAAATAAATAAATCAATTAATAAAAAAAAGAAAAAAACAGGAAAAACAAAACAGAACAAATAAACAAACAAACAAACAAACAAACAAACAAACAAACCATCAAACAAATAATAAAAAAAAAAATTGATCTTTTGCTGTGCCATACAGATGACATTCAAAGAGCCATAATGATATATAAATCCATAAGAATCTTGCAAAAGCTATCAGTTAAATATTGACCAAATATTTAAAAAGATAGGCCTTCTGCCTTTTTTTTTTTATGGTTAACAACTAACCCATGATTACATATTCTTACCCACCTTAAATGATTCGTCTGGTCCTAATGTGATGTTTTTGCCTATTTCAGGAAGTTCCACCGCTATTTTCCCAGCTAAGACAACTATGCTTGTGTTGATCTCTGTCTGGATGTAGTTTTCCAGATGCATTCCTGAAATGGTTTGTATTTGTACTTGAGAGCAGGGTCTTCGTGTTGGAAAATCACAGTCTTGCGCATGTAACCATTATTTGTTTGTAGGAGGATGCATGTTGATTTCTAAAAATTACTCATCAGGGTATTACTTCTTTTTATTTATTTTACCCGCTTCACAACTAGCCAATTCTGTAATTGTGTGGCAAATAATGACGTGATCAATCTTGCTCGTTCAGTCCACTGCTATCCCCTCACGCTAGAAGTATGAAGAGACCGATCTGTTCAACAACACAATCATTACACTTTACATCTACATAGCATTTCATGTCGATGCTTCAAAGTTGAATAAAATTGTCTGAACTGTCATTATTTTGGCAAAATTACATTGAAACATTTCGACTTTTTGGAGCTGTCTGATAATAAGCACAGTAAAGAGAAATACCTTTTTAAAAAATCCTGTGGTATTGCTTGTCTGTAGAGTTAAGATACTTCTCTATAAAAATTAATACTTACATTGCATTACGTGACTTTTTACGAATTTGACACTTAAACCAATTGAGTTTTTAGGAGTCGATATAAGTGTATGATATACTTGTCTCATGTTACTATCAGGTCCTAGACCAAAGTTAGACGTATAATACTAGTTCTTTTTTTTTTTATTTCCTTCCATCTTCGTCTGGCGTTACCCCGGCACCCCCTGATGTACTGTGCATCACTATATTGGCCCTATCGCAGATTAGTTTTGATGAGTAAATAAAGAAAAAGTCAAAGATAAATAGCATTGTTTCGTTACATTGAAGTGGCAGCTTCATGTTTGGTTGTAATGGATTTACCAGGGAAATCAGCAAGAAATACGGCATCTGTGAACGAGTTATTTGTCACAGACTCATGGATTTCTTCCAGTTTTTCCCTCCAGTCAGAGAGATCGACCAACAAAGGCATCAACCACGATGAACTCTTGAAGGGATGCCATTCTGCAGAGACCATGTCTACACGGGGATCGACCATTCTGAGGAATAGAAAAAATATGAATAACACAATATCCCATTAATGATTGCCAGATTAATGCAATGGAACAATAAACTGCAAATGTCCAAGTTACTTAATATGGTGCCTCTTTGACTTTCAATGTGTAATAATCAATCTATGAATTCCTAACAGCCCAAATGATTCTATTAGTCTGATTGACAAATCTAGGGATGCAGGAACACCCAGTGATTTTAGACGAAAAAAAAAAACCTTGGCACAAAAAGTAATCATTGTAGTATAAAAGTTATTTCTGGGTAGAAGAAGAAGAAGAAGAAGAAGAGAAGAAGAAGAAGAAGAAGTAGGACATGAAGAAGAAGAAGACGATACGACGATGATGAAGAAAAATAATAGTAATAATAATAATAATAATAATAATAAAAAGAAGAAGAAGAAGAAGAAGAAGAGAAGGAAGAAGAAGAAGAGAAGGAAGAAGAAAAAGTAGTAGTAGTAGTAGTAGTAGTAGTAGAAGAAGAAGAAGAAGAAGAAAAGAAGAAGAAAAAAATTGGCGAACCACACTGAAACTTCGAACTTCACGAATTCAAAATGTCAGTTTCAGGTGTGTTTTAGGCTACATGTTCAGATATGACAAGACAGGACGAATCCGATAGCTGGGCATACCCTGCTCTCTATTGCCTGGGTGCAATATAGCCGTACTTGTGCTGATGTGTCCTTGAACAAAGTCCCTAAATACCAATAATTACCAACCTCTGCTGAAAACGGTGATTAAGAGATTGCCAAATGTCGAAGTAAAGCTCCACGTTATCGATACCATAATCCTGCAGTCTCTCAGCAATACAGTCGGCGTATTGTTTGATCGTGTTACCATTTCCCGGCCAGCGACGTGTAATGGGTATCCAGGTCTGAGAGAGAAAAGTCATATAAAAGGGATGAAAACAATGAAGGAAAAAATCATAATCACACTATTGCTTAAAAAAGGAACAGGATGTTTTGACTTCCTGACTTCTAGAAGATGTCAGTAAGTTATGGCCGACACATCTAATGAAAGAACCCACTCTTCCTCTGAAGACCGTCACCTGTCTCACACCATCTGAGGAGTCTTTTTACCACTCTATAGGTCTAGGACAGAAAAGACATAAACAAGAGGGATGAAAACAATGAAGGAAAAAAGTCATAAAAACAGTCCATGTTTAATAATAATAGTCATATTTTAATGTGTCAGTTGCCTGATGATTGAGCTGTAGAATTCAGGATCAAAAGTTTTGAGTTGGAACTCTAAAAGCACCAACAACTTCAAGTCTTTATGAGAGAGCATGTCCCCATGTGATCCGAGTCATCTTGTCCCAGAGATTAGAAGACGTAGCTTGTCATTGACGTTGTTGTGTTGTAGGTTGATTTTGGTTCTTATTATTATAGATCTGTAGCGAAATGTAAAATTAATCAAATATTGTATAGCAAAATAAATTTTGACTTGTAAGCAGAAAAAGACTTAATTAGTTTGTTATGTTTGACTATCGAGTCCGTTAAAAATAAAAAACGATCCATGTTTAGTTCTGCTTACCATGGGATCCAAATAGCCAGACCTGTTCGTGTCTTTGTCGACGTATGTGATACGTATGTGCTGGATTTTCCAGTTGTAAACCATCATGTCCCAAGAATAGCCATACAGTCCATTGGTCCAGTTGTTATAACCCTAGGTGGTAAAATATGTAAAAATGTTTTAAACGTGTTTATCAGAGAGAGACATTTGCCAAACTTATATTGTTCTGGTGGTGAACCTTAATTATATGGAAAACATCACAATTCACTACTTATCATTTACGATAGACGCAAAAGAAGGCAAGAAATTTGCTACTTGATTACTTTAAGAGCAATGAGAACTCTGAAAATAAGAAAGAAAGGCTGTACGAGCTGCAACCTGAAGAAATAAAATGCCACATGATATTTTGTTCTCAACGTGGAAAATTATCATTTCTTGGCACGTAATAAGACAGAATTATAGCAAGTCCATTGTCTAGAAGAAAATCTAAAATTCATTGTCCAAGTAAAGTTTTTATATACCGTAGACAAAATGATGCAAATCTGAAGTTACTTTTCTATAATACCAGTATACTCTCCTTTACATGATTTTCTTGCTTTCTTAGGTGTCCAATTATTAATTGGTGTTCCCAAGCTGGCAAATTGAATTTTGAATAATGTAACAAAATATATATTGTTTTTGTTCACAAATCCAGAAATGAAATACGATAGCTGAAATCTGCGGTCATAGATTTTGAAGTAGAATAAAATTAACCGTCTTTAAGCATCATAACCTTGTTGGCACGACATTGAAAATTAATCAGGAAATAAAATTGGTTATCGGTCTCTCTTATCAAGCGTCATGTTTATTACACTGGACAAAGGGGGCAATAACTGTGAGAGCTTAGTATTTGAGGAGACTTGCTGAGAATGATACGGACACCAACAGTTTTAGCTAATGTCGCCAAAGCCCAGTGTTCCAAATGTAGGGTGCAATGTCTTTCGAAGAATATCTTATAATGGTATAGCACTTGAAACCATTATAAATGTCTACCGAAGAGATTTCATAACTTTATCATGCCTTTAAAACTATGGTGTTCATCAGCCATGAAGTTCAGGTTTGAACATTTGAGTATAAACATGAGCGAACCATTTCTAGATATTTCCTGGCATATAGGCCATGGTCCACATTCTGGACCAGTGGAGAAGATTAGTGCACAATTTGTCGGGAGACGCCCCGATGACCCTTGGCGATAATAAGGAGTAAGAAGAAAGATGACTTCTGGTTGATAATCAGAATGGAAAATACGATATCTGTAAAGAAGAAAAAGGCAGACTTTTCTTATAGCTTTTAGACAACATTGGCATCAGACATTATAGAAAATAACATTAGCCTGAAGATGATTATTATTATGGTGAATGTTATTGTTTTGTCTTTGTTGTAAATATCGGCATGCGCATGACCATTTTTCCCCCAAATACAAATTCATAAATATATGAAATTAACTCTTTTTTTCAGTAATATAATGTGGCAAAAAGAATACATTACTTAAGCTCCCACTCAAAGTTGCACACTGGCCAGAAGATTTTCATCATAAATACCTGACATTGTTTATTCCTTCCCTAACCTTAGCCTGTTCTTTTGCCAGAATTTTTTGTCGCTTTTCCTCATAATAATATTTTTTGGGGCAGTATTCTCTCCCGATTACCTACCTCCCTGATTATCAGGAAACATACAACATACATGATAATAGCAATGATGATAATAATAATAATAGTAATAATTAAACATATTAAAACGAAGAAAAGCCTGTATATAGAGCAAATACCAGTTATGAAAATATTGGCATCTTGCACTGACTAGGAATTGGTGATACTCATATTATGTACAATTTCTCCCTCTTTTTTTCTTTTTATTCTTTTGATATCAAATACACAAGAATTAAACAGTTGTGATGCTGCTGATCTCCAGCTTATATTTTCATAGCATTAAATGTTCATATTTTCAGCCTATTGTATGTAAATAGGTTGGAGTAAAAAAAAAAAATCTAGTAGAATTCTTTCATGGCAGTTTGTTAGATACACAGAGGGGAATGATCTGAATAAGAGAACAGCAGTGGACTTTCTGAAATGACAAATTGTAGCAATTCATCCACTTAAAGTCAACTCAGTTGAAAAGTAGATTATTGCTCGAAGTGAACCCCTCTTGGAAATCATTTTATTTGATTTTTTTTTTGTATATCATTGTATTTATTTGTTTATGTCAATCTTTATGTTTATGTCCCGAAGGATTGACTGTAACCAGATTCGACTGTAATTTTATTTTATTTTGTTTTTATATAGTTTCAAAATATCTAATCAAAGAATTTAATGATAACCATAAGATAGAAGACCCAAGAAAAGTAGATATTTTAACTTTGTCATTATTTCTTCTTCGTTTCTGTTAGCTTAATATTTCCTGAATATCCAATATTTGAATACTTCATCATTTATTCCTTCATCGTCCAGTTGTGTCAGTGGGGATTGTTTTTTGACAGCCAGATTACTTTTCCTCTGCCAGACATAAGGGTTATTAAAATCAAGTATCATAAGAAAGGAAAAATTTAAAGTTACTTTTGCCTTTAATAAAGAAATGAAAGAAAGATCTAGAAAGCATTCGTGTTATAATGAAAACAAATCTACTGTAGTTAGACGTTTTTCAGATTTGTCTGAGGTTAAAACTTTATATTACTACAAAAAATAGCAAAAGCGATTGTTGTTTCTTCTAACAAATCTTGTTCAACCACAATTACATCTTGCAATGGGATTAGTTGGCGGGGGGGGGGGGGGGGGGGGGGGGAAAAAAAAAAAGTGGGGGGGGGGAAAAGGGTGGGTTCAACGAAAAAA
>JBCEWB010102022.1:0-12098 GCA_039654565.1 Peronia peronii | reverse complement strand
GAGAGAGAGAGAAGAGATGTCACCCCTGGAACGTCGAGGATGGCACTCCATGGGAGACATCCCACCGATGGCGGGCTCACACCGCCTGCAGGTGGGAGCAGAGAACCTACTTATAAATCCCGGGCCCCCGCGGGGGAGCCTGTAATGTAAATATGTCTTATATAATTCTATATATTACTATCTCATCAGCTGTGAATGGAATTTCCTTTTAGAGGGCAAATAAAGTTTATCGTACCTACCTTATTTCATCCTTTCTATCTCATCTTACTGAGTTCTTACTGTTACGTAAAACCTTGAGTCATACACTTTTATGAGGTGAGAAGAGGTTGAGCTAGGTCGACTTGAGCCAAAACATGTTGCAAGTGGAAGAGACATGGGGGTGACTCTTCAGCATCGAATCAAATGAGGAGAAAAATCGACAAAAATGAAGTTTTGTATATAAACCAAATGTTCACCTCACAATATCCTAATATGCTCGTAATTTGTCCATTACAACATTTACTATTCAGAGATTTTTTTTTTTTCAATTTATGCCATATAACAACATATAAAAATCAGACCATCTTCATTACATTCCCCCCGTGGGGGCCCGGGGTTTATAAGTACGTTCTCTGCTCCCACCTGCTGGCAGTGTAAGCCCGCCATCGGTGGGACGTTTCCCATGGAGTGCCATCCTCGACATTCCAGGCCAGACATCTTTTCTCTCTCTCCTTGCTCCTGTCTTCTGTCCCGCTCTCTTTCCTCTCTTCTTGATGACGTGTAAACGTATCTTACCGTGTTTGACACAATAAAGCCGTGATCGTGCTGATGTGTCGTTACACCCCAACACAAACACACAAACAAACAAATAAACACCATCACATTCAACGCCAGATTTCTCTGCTCGAGTTCTGAGAGTACCAAGCCAATTGGACTGGTCGCCAGACATTTTGTATCCCAAATAGCCCAGGGTGTGCATGAGAACCATGGTCGTTTAGCTAATGTAACTGTTGAAGAAAAAAATTAACCCTTTTACTGCTGACGCCACAACCACTGGAACACTGAAGGTCCAATTTTAACCTTTTAGATGTGATGATAGGAAGGTTCATTCATAGAAAGAAAAGGAGTTCACAATATTACAGCAGGATCTGGCTGTGTCTGTCAATCTTCACTGATTTTCAGACAAAAAGAGAAGCAATATGGTATTGATGCTGATATCTTAGCATTTAAAGGGTTAACAGGAGTGAAAAGAGGAAACAGTGGAGGAAATAACGCTCATTACACGGAGATGCACTCTACAAATTAGAAAAAAAAAAACTGAATGGAAGCACAGCCACAAACGGTGAAAATTAAACGAAGAAGAAAACAAACAAAAGAAGGAATCTGCCTGACAAGCTCATGCTGGCACTTGGCTGATAATTAATCTCGCTATCACCTCCCGCTGCGCACTGCTCTTGTGTGAGTCCGTTGCTAACATTTTTGTGCCTGACATTTTCCCTCTTGCATTTCGTTCCGCTCGTATTCCAGAGGCGTTGAGGTGATTTCCATGTGTCCATTGATAAGGAAAATTTTCAACAATCCTTAGCTTTGCTTTGAATTTGCATGTACGTTATAATTGTGCAACTAAATGAAGACTCCAGTGGAAAAACCAGACAAGTCACATTTTCTACAAAGGGAGAAAAACAAATTAAAGTTTAGAAGTCTACAGTTTTTCACTGTATACCCTTTTAAAAACTCTCTTTGCAGCGGAACTTACCTGGTTTTTCCGAATTATTGTTCTGGTTAGCAAATCTTAGCGATGTGCTTTATAACGTCGGGGCAATAACTCATTTTTCACAAAAATGTGACATATCTGGTTTTTCCACTGGAGTCTTCAAATCTATATCTATTGAAGTGGATCCATGTATGAAAAAGAGTGTTTTAGAAAATTTCAACAATCTAGTAACTTTCAGTATTACAAAATCCCTTATCGTCAGATAGAAAGAACGTGAATATAGAAGAGACTCGCTGGAGTTGTCGGATAAAAGCACACACAAAGAACATTTGATTAAGAACTCAACAATTTAGACGAATGCCTTGCACACCAAAACTACGCATATATTACAAAGTTGGGCTACTCAGGAACAGGTGGTGAAAAAAGAAAACGACAAGAATGAAACCAGAGAAGTTCTGAAGAAATTCCTGAACAACAGCTGACTAGAGAGAACACACCGCCCAGAACTAGACAAATTCTGGAAAAGGTATTAAACAACAGTTAACTGAAGCGAATATATTACCCAGAACTAGAAATTCCTGAACAACAGTTGACTAGAGAGGATATACCACCCAGAACTAAACGAAGTCTGGTGAAAATACTGAACAACCAGTTGATTTGAGGATAAACCGCCCAGAACTAAACAAATTCTGGAAAAGTTACAAAACAAGTAATTGATTAGAGAAAACATACTGCCCAGAAGTAAACAAATTCTGAAGAAATTCCTGAACAACAGCTGAGTAGAGAGGACATACCGCCCAGAACTAAACGAAATTCTGGAGAATATACTGAACAACCAGTAGGCTAGAGAGGTTATGCTTGCCCAGAACTAGATAGGTCATGAAGGAAGAACTTATAACACACTAAATGCCGTGCAAAGACAAAGAACTTGATGTAATCAAACAGAAATATTGAAGAATACACGAGTCCAGGGTTACCTCGTAGAAAGCATAAGGTCACTTTAATTAACCCCCCCCCCCCCCCTCAAAAAAAAAGTCTTACTTCAAGAATAAGAATGCCACACAGACATCAGAGAGGTTAAATGATGGAAACATTAAAAAAAAAAAAAAAACCGTCAGGAGACGAAAAACAATCAGAAAAAAAAACCCAGTGTTAACAAAAACAACATCTCGTACTCAAATCAAATAGGGCTCTGAATGGCAACAGGACTTTAAAAGCCTCTTTGATATTGGTAGATTGATAAGAATTTGAACACCTTACATATGGCTGCTGTTGTAATGTCTGCTTCCCAGCAAAGTAATAACTGTGAATGTCTCCGTCAGATCTATCGACAACAGTAATAGATTGTCATATTGTAGCTTTTACTATGCTGATTAAAATTTGTCAGTGGGAATAAAGAGTTAAATTTTATCCTTTCGAGGCCCATATCTTAAATCAATCTTCGACATTGCTTCATACGTAATTTGAGCTCTTTCCCAATGGGTTTATCACAGCACAACTTAAGATAGGTAATATTGTGTTTATTGGCCTGCAGTTATGATTGATGGTTATGATAGAAAAGCTTGAGACTAGTAACTTTAAGCAGCTTAGCCAAATTAAAACTCGGAAAGAAAAATGATGATGATGAAATAAGTGGACGAATGATCGGAAGAGCTGGAGCAGCTTTCTACCCTACTGAAAACAACAACAACAACAACAATAGCAGCAGCACTGAAAATATCAAGGAGCCTAATTTACTATTATACTGGAGGGCGGACTGATGACATCACGTGCCGAATGTGGAGCCATGGCCATGAGGGCAAGAAACCTAGTTAACGTTAACACTCAACGCCATCGTTGTTATGTTACCACGTGCAAAACTAAACGAAACACACATAATTATAGCAATACTAAATCTAACCCCATGGCCATGGCGCCTGTATTGGCACGCTAGATACATTGTGTTTTGTTAAGGCGCCGTCATGAGTCCGCACTCTAGTATAAATAGTATAAGCTCCTTGGAAAATATCCAGCTCACTCATAATCATGTAAAACGCAGATGGTGTATTACGAAACATCCGATCTTTTTTTTTTTTTAAATATCAGTTGTACTCAGCCAGAGCATTTGAGAATCAATTACTACGAGCGAAATATCAGACGCTTAACCCTTCCTGTGCTGGAAGCCCCATAAGCACATCTTGCTCTTTTCTCTGTGCTAAGATCAATAATGTTTATCTTTTTTGAAAGGCGAAATATCAGTAAACATAATGGGGAATCTGCATTTTAACCAAAACATATTGCAAAACGTGTCATATTATGGTAGTTTGAAAAAGTGGAGTAGAATTCTAAATGGAAAATATGCTTGGCAGCCAAAGGATTAAATTCACATTTACATGCGGATGTCAGGAAGTGCCAGATCCTAACCCATCCCCCTAGCCATTCCCATCTACAGCCCTTCCCCTCCTCCCTCCCCAACCATTATGCAAGATGGTATCTCTTGGCGGGAGCATCTATTCAATAATACGATAGAGCTTCAAAATAGATGATGGAACAATTGCTCACTTGGAAGGGATTGGAAAGAGCGGGGGGACAGGGATAGGAGGGACAGGTTAAGATAAGATATACTTTATTCGAGACGCGACACGGTGAAATCAGGCGCTCGTCAAACTGGGCCGACCGGAGATATTGTAACGTGTTTTTCAACAGTGAACCAATTTTTAACGCAATTTTTTTTTTCACTGAACCTTTCTATCTATATCAATGTAAAATGTATTTCAGAGTTAAATTTGCTGAAATAGATTGAGTAAAAGCCCCAAAAATTGTAATCTAGCGGCATGGGCTAACAGAGATTAATACGGATTTACAAAAGTGATCGGCCATTTTCTCACTAAATTCAGCTATAGCAACAGGTCACCCCCATCGTCTTTAACTGCCAATATCTCGACTTCTACTTAAGGTAGAACAAAACTTTTTTCACACACAGAAATGGAAATGAATAAACTTATCATTAGAACCAATAACTCAATAAGCTCAAAATCGGACGAGAGCCTGATTTCATCATGTCGCATCTCATTTGTTCTCAAAAGGACCTATTAAGTACTGTTGATGAGATACAGTGTAGGCTACATACAAGATACATTCACACTCACGTGCATATTTATATACAGAGATTAAGATACTAAAAGAGAACCCACGGCCTTCGAGGGAGATGTTTTACACAAGTCAAACCGATACTTCCCTGCGAGTTAAAGTGTATGGCAAGCGTGCGCACCTCGATGTTCATATTTTTGGGTGACTATACTGAATGTTACTCAACGAAAACGTATTTGGTGTTTTGAACGCGTCATTTTATTGAACGTACAATTCGGATCAAACACTTTCGCGAAGCCCGCCATTGGTGGGATGTCTCCCATGGAATGCCATCCTCGACATTCCAGGGGTGACATCTCTTCTCTCTCTCTCTCTCTCTCTCTGCTCCTGTCTTCTGTCCCGCTTTCTTTCTTTTCTTCTTGACGTGTAAACGTATCTTAGCGTGTTTGGCACAGTATAGCTGTAATCGTGCTGATGCGCCGTTAAACCCCAACACAAACAAACGTCTCATTTCGACTGGCTGCGAGACATATAAAGAGTCCTCGAAGGCATCTGTGATTGTTGTTGATAGTGATGGTGATGATGAAGATAACGATGATAAAGATGATGGTGATGATATCATAATAAAAATAATTATGCTGATATTGATGATATTGATAAGATGATGATGAAGAGCGATGTGGGCTCGAAAATTTGGCTAGTGATATCAGTTTGCTTAATTAATTTAAATCAAGTTCTTCATATTTTGTTGTTGTTGTTGTTTTGTTTTTATTTTTTATTTTTTATTTATTTTAAAATTTTTTTTGGTGTGTGTGTGTGTGTGTGTTTGACTTTGTTTTGTTTGTTTTGTTTTTGGGGATTGTTTGATTTGTTTCGGATGGACAATTGTCTTAATTTTAAGACATTTTTATAAAATGATAGATGATCATAATGATGATGATGTGGATTAAAATAGATACGGGGGTTGGGGGGGAGGTGAGGTAGATAGGGAAGAATAACGGCGAAGAGAGCGGAAAATGAGTAAGTCACGTAATTCTAAGAACTGAAATTTTCCCAAGAGAATGCTCAAAACAGACCCAGTATTAAATGGAAAGTTAGCAACAGGAAAGAAAAAGAGCGGCGATGTCAGTCGAAAGTGACAGACTACAGTGTGAGGATAACGACAGCTAATGAAAAGTAACCACCAGAACAGAAATTCAGTCAGTGATGAAAGGGCACAAGGTCAGACTGTACTTCACCAAGCCCATCGGGGGCCATAACATTTCGATAGTTTATATTAAGGCAGTGTAATAGGTCCCTCGAGAATGCGCTGTATTTCTCGCCAGTTCCTCTCAAAGCATACTGAGGAAATGTCCTGTAAGAAATGTTCTGTCTCCAATACGTGTGTTGGCTTTTAGCTTCTCGGTGCTCAGGATATTTTACCAATTATAGGGGAATGTGCTCATCGAAGTATGCACCTATTCGCTTTCATAGTAGCTTAAGAAAACTGTTCTAGCCCACAGAGTATGGGACTATTTTACAGGAAAAATTTCTGGTAGGCAAGTAATACTGACTTCTTCTCGCCTCACCTCTCCCCCGTCCTTCATCTCATATACACCTAGATCTATACACACATATTGGTATCTGTAGCTTATTATGTAATCCTAAAATACAATTCGATATCATTCAAGATTATACAACTTAAGATAAAGGTATTCTCGTATCCGCTTGTAAATGTCTCTTGAAATGTGTTTGTATATTTTTAACAGCCTTAATTCAAAATAAACAACAGTACATTGTATATCAACATATCGTTTTGGGAAATCCACAATTCATTTCAGTTGTTGCATCTCATCCTCCCTTTTTGTTCTCCTGAATTCATCTAAAGAATAAAAAAAGTGACACGCCTATAAAGTTAAACATTTAGCAAGCCTGTCTCATGTTGTAGCAGACTAGTACAAACTCATTGTGCTATTTAATGAAGCTTCAGGACCCAAAATCCTGCCTAACGGAGTAGTGACAACACACTGGGTGTTGCTCCATTGGTGCTTTTGGCGTAGAGGTCTATTTTCATTGTCCCCAGTGGTGTTTTATGTTGATGTGCAACTAGCCATAAATTTAAACATGTCTCACTGTACGCAACACAGATAACGCTTGCTAGTTCTGCCGCTTGTGTCTTGCATTCATCCGACCTTATCTTACCTACGTAATGAAAGTGAACGGCTTGTTTATCGACAGTGTAGTTGAACGTTCTCAGTCTGCTGCACAGTTATTTAGGCCTATGTTTTTAGAGAACAGGAACAGGACTACAACGATAAATGAATCTTTCTGGAATTTTATGATCTCTTTAGGCATTTTCCGATGGTTAATTCATTTTGTTAGAGACAGAGGACATACCTGTTCTGCTTGGAAAGCAGGGAAGTGATAGAGAAACACGGGCAAATGGTAGGCATCTTCTCTGTCCTTGCTACCATCAACTTTCCATAACGTTTATGCCAAAAACTTATAAACAGACAACTTATGTCTGACAACATTACATGTTAAATTTATGACAGCACTGAGAGTGTGAGTAGATCTAGTTTACGTTTATTCAACCAAACAATATGCAGTACTTTGCCTAGGCACAGGAATGGGTGGTCGTTCTTCAATATGAAGATTTCAACGCCCATTGTATTTTATTTTCATTCATCCATCTTTGTAATCTTCGTACAATATTTAGTACATGAGTTTTGTCAGTGACTCTCACTAAGGCACTTTAGCCCCACTTTGTGACTTTGTCGCTTTTGCTTCAGAAACAACGACTTTTGAGAGCTCCTGAAAGCTAAATTTGTGGACAGGCTGTTGCTATACCCAGTTTACATTTAAGATTATTTCAAGGGAGCCATTCCAGGAGTTTGAGATGATCTCATACAATACGGAGTAATATAGATAGCAATTCTTAAATACCTTCTGAAGCCAAACTTTATGCTGTCTTGCCCGGCGTTTTTGTCACAAATCTATTATATTTAGGGGGTCAAAATAGTGGCAGCTCATTTTTAAGTATTTATTTTATGGTTCTCCACATAACAAAGGATGTTTAGGAAGTCAAACTACTAGGAAGGGATGTGCAGTAATGGCTGGGGAGGGAGCGGGGAATGTCAAACAGTTGGAGAAAATCTAGACAACAACGAAGAATCGTGATGAACATTGGCTCACCATTAATGTCCTCACTAGAACATGCATTGGTCCGGTTATTTCATGTCTAAGTGTCTGTCTGTCTGTATGTCTGTCTGTCCATATATCTATCTATCTATCTATTATTTATCTATCTATTTGCTGATCTGTCTTGAGTCTTTCTACGAGGAATAGATGGCTCGGTCAAAACTAGAACTCGGCAATCTGAACTATTTCAAATAGGAAGTAAAAATACAGACAGGAATTTTTCCAGCCCTTAAATAGCACCATACTTTTATCACCCACCTGTGGAACTGCTACTCCAAATCGAAACTCACAAAGCAGGCAAGTAGAGCTGAAAACAACAAATAATAACAATAATAAGGTGATTAATGTACCACCCGTGGTACCTTCCAACAGTAATTCTACAATTTTATAATGTTCCCAGATACAGACAACATCCCCCCTCCAATCCTCTCCTTCCACTCCATTCTCAAAGGGGTCTCTGGTAATTCTGTCAATGAGGTCAGGATCTCGCTCTAGCCACGGATCTCTGTCTGCGATAGTCAGTAGCGGTCCAAACCTCTGAGCTCAGTCACAGTGGACGGAAAACAAAAATCAGTAACAATTTTTTTTTCAAAAAACACACACACACACAAGAAAAAACAGAACAGGGTTTTAACTGCATTATTTGTTGGTTGTCCGTAGGAAGCCGACGATCATGGCGACTGTGTGTCAGCGGGGGGAGCGTATGTGGCTGTGCAGCCCAAAGCTGAAATCACAAATGCGTCCACAAGTATCACACATATGGGTTGTTGAGGATATGGTTCTGTGCCTTTTCTCCCTGTCGGCGGCTGCTGTTGCCTTGGAGGTGAGAAGCCTTCAGGACGCTCTACTACTCGTAGAGATCTCGAGCTCCTGTGGTTTCAGGCCCCGCCATCCGAGATTGCTCTTAAGTGTGTCTTTGTACCGCAATTCCCTCGTCTTCCCGAGCATTCCTTGAGCTCGCCATACATGAGCTGTTTTGACATACAGCAGTCGTCCATCCGTATAATCTGCCAGGCCCGTCGAAGCTGTGCCTTCAGCAACAGCGATTCGATGCTTGTCAAACCAGCTTTGTCCAGTACTTCTTGGTTTGTGATTTTGTCCTGCCAGCGAATGCCCATGACCTTAGTAGCGATCTCATGTGAAACTGTTCGAGCCGTTTAATGTGCTTGCGGTACAAAGTCCAAATCAACATCAACTCTGTGATATTTGATTGATTGAGACAAATAATGTCAAAGGTCATATCACTTTCATACTTCTGGTAAACTACACTATTGTCAGGTAATTAATTAGAAAGATGTACTCAGCATCCAAACCACATTATGGAAGACATGTCATGTAATTGCTGTTGTTTTAGACTCAGCTTATTGCTATCTTGATTTAACCTGATAATCTATCTTAATTGATAGAGTTTCATCAATATATATACCTATTGTATACAAAGGATCGAGTCAGTAATATTCATTGTTTATTTCTGTTAGTATCTGCTTGCCACATATTATCTGAAAAATGACCCAAAGTCAGACAGTAAGTGGGCACCTCTTAGCCTGTGAAGTAGACACTATCCGTTACATGTTCGTACATGAGATAAAAACAGTCAGCACTATCAATGGATGATTTTTGGCCGGTGGCTGCATTGGATGTCTGAACACTAACAAAACTCTTAAAATGTTAAATGAGCTGCCCCGTGTGTCTATAAATTTAGACATAAAAATGAAACATCCTCGTGCCAATTGAATCTTATCTAGTGGTAACACGTAAAGGCCGTAACACAACACACATGACTTTAGAAGCTACCGCGAGCTCTTGTATCAGTATAACAGCAGCGAGACAACAGCATTGAAAGCCGATAAGTTAGATATTCTTGTTTCAAACTCTTCTAAATGCAAAAGGTACAAAAGCGGGCTAATTTGAACTTACTCTGACTTAATATATTTGAACTGTAAACTTTCATTCCGAGAAAATCTTATTTAGTTTTACAATCTCGAGCTATAAAGCTATAAAACAGGTTGTTCATAATTTAAAGACTGAGACAACATTGTTGTTTATGGCCCCGTCTATAAATAGATCTGATATCAATCAGAGATATGCAGTCAGCAACCAATGCAAATAAGATTGTTGATCCCAACAAACCATGTGTGTAACAGATCACAGATGTGTCACTTGATATGAACGTTATATGGAAATCGACAGAAAAACAGATTTCTGATTCAGGACTAGATCAGAGCTCGTTTGAAGGATATTTAAAGCGGTGTAATTAGTGGTATGACAATTTACCAAGGATTTATAAAACCTCAAGTCAGAACGCTTGTCTGTCTCAGAGATTGTAGAAACATCTTCATTGTGCTTTTACCGACCAGAGCTTCCCTGTGGAGAAACCAGAAAAAAAAAACTCTCATCCAGTGGTCGTCTTGTCAAAGCTGTTGAGGTAAGGTTATCTGGTATCAAACTATTCTGATTTTACATACTAACTTTTATTTTTATATGAAAAGGCAATACAATACTCTTAGTGCTGTTTTCCTTTATTTTTCATTCTCATTTGGGTAAACTCTATTAAGATTCTTATACACTATTGTAAAGTCATTTGGTCGCCTCTGTCACCCCGCCTTTAAAAAACGATAGTAAATAACAAAAAGAATATAAAAATTTCACTATTATCATTTTATGACACATTGTGAATTATCTCTATCTGCTGAGGAAATTCAAAGGCTAGGATCTCTGACACACAATACTTGTCGCTCACTCGATGATTCTCATTGGCGTAGCGATGTAGTACTCATGGTAATGCTGATTTATTATTGTTATTATTATTACTTTCTTCCTTTCCATTCCATTCAGTCTTTCCTCCATCACTCTTTCGGTTAATCCACTTTGCGGATCCGCTTCCTTCTCTCTGACGTAAATTTTTTCCTGGTTTTCTGCATGACACTTTCTGTCTGACTGCTTTCAACAAGACTGAGTTCTTGTTGTTCCCCTTCAGTACCTGTGAATCGCACATTGACCTCGTATTGTGGCAGAATCTGTAGAACTGGTGGCTAAGATATTCAGGCACTGGTATCTGTAACTCATAATATGTCCCAGCAATCCGACATTTGTTTCATTTATTACATGAAAAGGTCGTAGAACAATATTGCCCTTCCTGAAAAAAAAAATGAAAACAAAAACAACCTCTCGTCTCCCAAAACGTCTCATTTCGCGTCCATGAACGTTCTGTTTTCACCCTCAGCTTTGCCGACCTGGGATGGCAAAAACGATCAAGGTCAGTGCCAAAACCAGATTTGTTAAGTCTATCTTCCCGTCCTGTTTCTATCTGTCTCTGTTTCAACCACTGGATCAGTGATAACAGATTATCCACTTGGCAGGATAACAACACTTACTTACCGGTTCTGACCTTCTGCCTCTAGCTGTTACCGGTGGTAAAATATTGCACGCAAAAATTGGACTTGATCTATTTTCGCAATTTCTAACAACGAATGGCCCATGTGAGCTGTGTATTTTTAACCCTTTTGAGAGAATTCGGATTTTACTGCTTTTACGAAATGAATTCTTCTGATTTTCAATTTACAGCTGTTCCTCGAAAAGAAAATTCCTCGAAAAGAAAAACAACTTTCTTTGGGAGGATTGGGAGGGAAGAGGGCGGAGCTAAGCTATGGCGGAGGAGGAACAGCGCCGGCCGTGCGTCGATCAGTTTGAGCCTTTCCATCTCGTCTTTGCGTCAAGATGAGCAGCAGTGGTTTCCGGGGCAATCGCTACACCCAGGAGAAAGAGTTCGTGTTGCTGGGTGATTTTGATTTGCCCTCCTTGGCACAGATTTGCTGTGTGGTACTGGAGAATTGATATCACTCATACCAACATGTTCCGACTTGGACGAGCTGAAGGCAAGGCCAACCGAAGAAAGTCCCGGGATCAGATGCAAAAGGTCATCGACAAAGATAGCAGTGGGGAGGGCCTATCGTTGGGTCATCTAGAACCATAAAAAGTTAAGAAAAGATAAGATAAGGTAAGAAAATAAATAAACGTTATTTTTCTTCAAACGGAAATTCAATTAACAGTTGATGAGATACACTCTGACTATCTATGTATCTATGTATCTGTGTATGTATGTATGTATGTATGTATGTATGTATGTATGTATGTATGTATGTATGTATGTATGTAT
>JBCEWB010102011.1:0-12098 GCA_039654565.1 Peronia peronii | reverse complement strand
CCTCAATCGATACATTTCTTAATTTTTATATATTTTATTATTATTATTTCCCTTTATGTCGATATTATCACCTTCCAGTATTGCGTCGAGTGCCTGGGGAGACTTGGAATATTGCGGCTAAAACACAACAAATTAAATTTTTAAAAATAAAAAGATTTGGCTACCTTGTGCACGCTATCTTACTTTAACATGATATCATAACTGCCTTTCCAATAATTTGAATGCGTTTTTTTTTATTATGAGTAAGATGGTAATGTGTAGTGGTCATATGGATGGTTTTTTCATTTTGAAGGAGATCACTGGGGGTGAATGGTAATGATAAAGTAAAGTGAATGCTAATGTTGGTTGATTATACATGTACATATATTGATATTGTTGGTATAGTAAAGTTGTTGTTGTTGTCATTGTTTTCTCAGATAGATGAGTAGAAGGAACCAATAATATTGACAAAATTTCGGTTCTATAATGATGTACTTAGAGGAACAAATATGGCAGTCTTTGGGGGCAGTAAAAGTTGGTGGAAAAAAATAAATTGTAACTGATTTCTTGTAATTCTGATATATCTCCTCAGATCAGACACTTCAAAAACCCTGAGATGACCTTGGTTCTATCCCCGCAGTGGGTACTGTCTGTGATGTTTGTGTTGGTGGGAATTACATTCACTCAGGACATATCTTCTGAGACAATTGAAAGTCACACACAGCATGTGAAATACCAGACACCCAGTTTTGCGAACTATTTGAGTCTGATTGTCGAAGAGAGTGGGAAAGATCTCCTTAAGCGTCATGAAATAGACACTCTATCTGAGGCCCATGCAGTAAACGGGTTGAACTCTTTCAAAAGGCATGTGGGCTCAAAGAGTCTACGAATCAAATCCTCGGATAATGGAAAATTCAATCAGTTCACATCAAACGTTTTTAGAACCATATTTGGAGACAAGAGCGAGAATTTCAAAATCCCCAAATCGGAGAAACGAAATAACGGACCCAAGCTGACAATCGAAACGGATACTGAGGCAAAGCATTCTCTAATCCAGCAGAGGTCAAGGCTTTGTCCAGTCTGTAGTCAACATGAACGCCAAACTGAGCATGCATTGGCCATAGGGACAGGAGCAATGGTGAAGAGGTCTGTCGATAAGTATTTTAATGGAAACTCTCTGTTTGGCAACATCTATACTGTCGAAGCCTTAAACAGAAATGATAAAGGAAACCGCGAAGTATCTCTTCCGTGGGAAACAGACGATTCTGTGGAAACTTCTGTGGAGAACAGAGATATCGCACAAAAAAGCGCAGGAAGAACTCTTGTATTCGGTTTGAAGGCGCATCCTGGATGGCTCCAGAAATTGGGCAATTCCGATACCAATTATTTAAATCCTGTGGCACAGCGGCAGCAAGGCAGTCGTATGAACAGGCGCTCTCTGACGCTGATTACCGAGGATGAGCCATTGCCTTGGACATGTAGGTCGCGGAAACAATGGCGCTCATTGCCAGAATGGCAGTACCCAAATCGGTTGCGAGAAACGGTGTGTGAGAGCACTAGTTGTATGAGTGGACACTTTAACTGCACGCCAGTCACCTACACCACACATGTACTTGAGCTGTGCTTCCGCTTCCAATGCTCCGATGCACGCACTCCAATGGCCTTGAGACCGCAGTGGCGATTTGTGGACATCGATGTTACTGTCGGGTGCATGTGTACTAGATAATGGCTCTTTTTTATTTTGCTAGTATTGTTTTGGTACTGAGAATGTTAATTGTTCTTTATTTGTGCTATTTGTATGATTTTCTTTTGTTCTTTTTTATTATTACTGGAAAAAACATCAAAATTAAAGAAATATATGTATGTTAGTCCTATTTCATTTCTTTGTTTGGTTGGTAAATCTGTTTGACTGTTTAAAACTTATTGGTGTTTCTAACTTTGCTGCTAGAGTTGTTGTTATTGTTTTGTCTTAAAATTGGCCACATTACTTTTGTTATGTTCTGTGAACTGGTTTTACACATGTGGAGTGATGCCACTCAGTGCTGGATGCCTGGTTTGAGGGGACGGATGTTGAGAGATTTAAGTTGGGAGAAGTGGGGAGGATAGAATATAATTATATAAACGCAAAGAAACATAAATTCTAATTTCTTATAATAATACCAAATACTTACTGTTGTTGTAAGTATTTGGAAATTTCTTGCAAAGAAACTGGAAATAGATCTGACATCTACACTGGTAAACAATACAATAAGCCTACTATGCACTTGTAGTTTAAAATCATACCGAAACGACAAAGCAGAACAAGCCTTCACCAAGCTCCTTGGACGACATAGTCTCAATCATTCATCATTATTGATCACACAATAAAAACATAAGTGTAATATCGATGTGTGCATAATGTCTTACTGTTATAGAAACCGGGTTACATGTCACTGTAGTACATGTCACTGTAATATTTTATAACAATGGGACAAAAATGTTCCTAAATTATATTATTATCTCATATTGTTTTAGGATTGAGCCTGTTACATATTCCACTGAGTTTTTCTGAAGGGTCTCAAAGCTGTCTGATTTTAATAAACAGACATAAGTTTTATTAGGTATTATGGTGATGATCAAGATGTATTTCCTTATAGATAAATAAAGTATTCCGTATTCGTATATAATAGTTCGGCAATCTATATTATTATTTACTATCTGTATCTAGATCTATCTATCTATATTTTTTTTCTTTCTGTTGATAGATTTTCCGAAACATATCGAGTAAAAGTTTCATTATGCTTTTTTTGTGTGTACATGTCTATTTTAACACATTTTATGAGACATAGTTTATCATATCCCATTAGATAATGTGGAAAGAACTATCTGGTTCAATGAGTACCGTTAGCTGGTCAGCGTAAAGAAATTCATGTAGTTTAAAAAAATCTTCTGCATGAATCGAATACCTGCACTTTTTATGTAATTTACGATATTATATGACGCATCATTTCATATGGAAGCATATCGAAGTAAACAGAAGAACACAATATTAATTATTGTTTGAAGTAGTTGTTTATAATGAACCCAGTAAAATGATCTAACCGTTTCTATTAAGTATGTGGAAGAAATATTTTAATACTTTCTTGATATTTTTATTTGAGTAACAGTAACTGTTTTATGTTTATTTGCACTGAGATAGAGTTGCAAGACTTTATTCAGCGACAACATAATGATTGCATGCTCATACAATTTCTGAATTCCAAAGGTTAAGTAAGAATCATGAATTGCAAATATACTTCAGGCTGACAATTTTATTATAATCTATATTATGTTTTTCAATTTCATGATTTCCACAACTTCAGCTTGCTTGTAATTTTATCTACTCCTGTTGTCTCTTACTCTTTCTTTTCATTCTCTGACAAATGATGTTTTGTTAACTTCTGCTGGTGCATCTGTTGGGATAAAGTTTATATTAATCAGGGAAATCCTTGACTACCTTTGTTCAAGTCAGGCCACTTATCAACTATATTAAAATATATTTCTAAGCTTATAGGTCTTGGCTTGTTGAGTTGTCTTTTCTGCATCGATTTTGTTTGTCTGCAGTCCCTATTTGTCAACTGTATGTGTAGAGTTGTGCATTGGTGTTGCATTTTCGACACGAAACAACGATATCAATAACAAATCTTCTTCCAGCTCAGGGAAAGAGACAGCGTGTCTACGCCTGCAGCAACTTTCATTTTTAAGCACATAAGCGGGTATTAACTTTTTATTTTATTATTTCAGAAAACTCCCACGTCTTCTGAGCATCTTTCTAGATTTGCGAGCGCGAATGTTTACGGTAGAATGAATTTAGTCCAGTGATCAAGGATAAAAGGAAGGCAAATCAATAGTTTCAACAGTGTTTTAAACATCTCTATCTGTAGCCCACTCTGTTCTTTTATGGCCCCGTTCTTCTGCATGCATATACCCGGACAGAATAATTAATTTTAGTTCCAGTGATGAAATGCAAAAGATCAATGAAAGGACAGATCTAAGCTAATATAAAGCCGTGTTTACACGGTTCTAAAAATGATTCTACATTCCTGTTTCTAATTGGAAAATCGGCCCTTTTCTAATTTTTATCGCTTTATGTCTTTTCCGTTTCAATGGGGCGAAAAATTGTTTCTAACTTGGATTCTAAATTAGAATTCTCTGCCCAAAGTCAGAAAGCAGCGCTTCTTTCTGATTTCTTTTCTGAAAATCTCCATCCCGTTTCAATGGGCACAATTTAGAATTACAAGCGGAGCAAGATGGCGATGGAAAACACTGGGTCCTCAAGTGACGAAGACGTCTTAGCCACACTGCTAGTTGTACAACAATTGCAACATGACTCATAGAGGAAAAGAAAAAAGAACAAAATTGATACTCTGTTATAGGTACTGGAGAACAGCTGCTCACTTGGAGGTCCAGAGCAGCTCCTCTACAAGATAATCTATTCTGTGATGACGGGCATAAAGTAAGGAGGCAGCAGATAGATGATTCCAACAACTTCATGACGATTGCGGTGTCCTCCGATGTCCAATATTTTGTCACTGCTGGATGTCCGTAATGTTCATACTCAACACAATCCTTTATTATAATACTGTATATGAAATACAGAATTCCTCATGCAGGAATATAAATTAATATCCTAAGACCTGCCCTAATAATATGACACATTGACATACATTGCTTTCCAACATTCTCAAACTCATACACGCATGTAGACCTAATTAAGATGCAATTATGTATATTTATCATAAAGCTGTTAGACAAGAAAGTCCGGTGATTATAATAACAACAAGAGAAAACTAGGACTGGAAAGTTTATCCGCCGAAATTGTGTTGTGTGGCATTTCAATGGTGATGACGGCAGATCCTTTCATGGTAGATTCTAAACAAAACAGAAAACATTAAAAGAAAGCATGGAAATGGAAAATAAGGAAAAGAATCAAAAGGAGGAATCCCCTATCTATCTATCATTCTATCTTTCTATCTATCTATCTATCTATCTATCTATCTATCTATCTATCTATCTATCTATCTATCTATCTACCTATCTGTCTATCCATCTACCTATCTCTCTGTCTGTCTGTCTGTCTGTCTGTCTGTCCATTCATTTGTGTGTTATTATATCCGTCTGGCTCTTTTTCTATCTTTTTATTTGTCTAATGTGCACAATTTTATCAACAGCTCTCTAATGGTAGATATAACGATACATACATATAATCTCAATTGTGTAGACATTGCAAGACGCATTTTGGCGTTTCCGCTTTGAAACTGTTTGTTACTATTGTCTGTCTATCAGTCTGTATCAACCAGGTTCTCTAAACAGTGAAAAAGACGGATAATAATTATTCCAATGATCATTTTACTTCTCCTGACAAGTGCTTTGATGAGTTCTAATATATTTTTTTCAACTCTTTTCTTTTCGTTATGTTCCCTCCCTTTTTTTTGTGCCCATTTTTTTTTTCTATCCCAATAATCACAGCCAAGTGAATCTTCTTGCCAGATGATAGACCGCAAATTCGATGATTATGTATTTCCCTACCTGAGAGCGAGCGAGAGAGAGAGAGAGACATAGTGAGAGGAGGAAGCCTGCCGCCTAAGATACCCTACACTAGATATAAATCAACTATAAAAAATAAACAAAATATTTTTAAAAAGTTCATTAAGTATGAATATAAATAGATTGAAATACAATTCCTTTGCCTTATGATAGGATTACTGTTATCATAAACAGAAATCTGTTTGTCTTTTGTTGGTGTTAAATTCCCTTGTTTTAATAATAGCCGTCTGCGTGATTTTTTTCAAAATAGATAAAATAAAGAAAGAAAGAATTAAACAAATAGACAACAACAGCAATACAACAACAACATAAAAAAAAATAAATAGATAAAAATGAACAAATAAATAATAAATACATAATTGATAAACAAATAAATAAATGAATAAACACAAGTAAAGAGATTTTTGTAACAAGAAAACTATGTTGGTTGTAAATCAGTTCGCGAGTGTTATCACGAAATTTGAATATTTGACAGCAAAATGTGATAGCTACCCAACCAGTTTGACGTTTGTTTCAACCGTATCCATCGAGCTTTGAATTTTGAATCATTTGCTTTTTATGTTAATTTTCTAGACTTTGTAATATACTCACGTTTCATTTAATTAAGTGTATGGAATTGAGCTCATCATTTGGCTACTTCAGAATTAAATATCAAAGCCCAATAGACCTGCTTGGTGCACAACTACAAGCGACTATTCGCAATTGACTTTTAAAAAAATCAACTTTCATAAGATTGTATTAGAACAGTGCGTAGAGACTTACCTGGTAGAAAAAAAATAATATAGCTATTAAAAACATGCTTAAAGCTTTCAGTTTTGTTCTCAGACTCAGTGATTATTTTTACTTGTGCCTCAATCTTTATTGACACACATCAAATTTGAAAAGTAAGCTGACGGATTCTAAATATACTCTGTGCCATTAAGAACATCAATAAGAAACAATAACCCGGAAAATAAATAAATAAACAAATAAATAAATAAATGACTTAATCAATCAATCAATCAATCAATCAGTCAGTCAATGCACAAAATAAAGAAATAAATAGTAAAATTAAAATAAATTATAAATAAACAGATAAAACTAATAAATAATAAGTAAATCTATACTATAATAATGCAGCAAAACTCTCAAAAGGCTTATGGACTCGAAAACTGCTGAATGTATCCATATGAAATTTGGCACACAGCATTATTCCATAAAGATCTGTGTTTCTATTTACACTAGAAGAGAACCCACGACCTTCGTGGGAGATCTTCAAAATAATATAGATCAAACAGATAATGTCATGCGACTTAATTAAAGTGTATGGCAAGCGTGCGCATCTCGATGTTGGTATTTTGAGTGATTAAATTGAATGTTACTCAAAGAAAACGTAATGTGGTGTTTTGAACTTGTCATTTTGTCGAACGTACAATTGGGATCAAACACTCTCGCGATTTTTACTATTCCATCATTATCGCCTTTTTAGGATAACGTCAAACATACAAAGCGCTTTTCTTCAAACACACAAAACGCTTTTCGGCTTTATGTAAATAGAAACACAGATTTTATGTAGCAATGTTATGTACCACATAGGAAAAATTTCATATAGATACATTCAGTAGTTTTCGAGTCCATAAGTCTTTTATGGGTTTTGTTGCAGATTTATAGTTTAGATAAAGCCGACAAAAAGCTTACTTTGTTTGACGTTATTACGCTCTGGTGCCGATGAATATACTTTCTTCGCAGTCGGCAAAAGCATACTGAAGGAGCATCGAGAAGAAGATCCCAAACAGCGTCGGCGCCAGGACGCAGCCTTGCTTCACACCGCTGCTCACAGGGAAGGTCTCGGATGTACCACCGTTGAAACAGACTGTGTTGTGCATGTCCTCATGAAAGGAAGTCACCATCTGGAGTTGTCAGGAGGGGCATCCGATCCTCTGCATGACGCTGAAGAGTCCGCTTCTGCTGACCAGGTAATTGTTACAGTCACTGCGGTCTCCCTCGTTCTTGTAGAGAGTGACGATGTTGGCGTCGCGCATGTCTTGGGGGACGTGGCCTTTCTACCAGCACAGGCACAGGAGCTCATGGAGGTACTGCAGCAATGCCGGCTTGCTGCTCTTCAAGATTTCTGGGGGGATACCGTCTTTCCCACGAGCCTTTCCACAAGACAAGCTTTACTAAGTTCCTTCTCTGCAGGTAGGGCATCTAACTCCTCCATCTCTGTGAGGCTGGTTAGGGCGTCCAGAGCGGTATCGGTCACCACTTTCTGTGTTGCATACAGCTCCAGGTAGTGCTTCACCCAGCGTTCAAGCTGCTTGCCCTAGTCCGTGATGACCTCTCCTGTCTTGCTCTTCAGCGGTGCGGTCTTGGTTACAGCGGGGCCGGTAGTTGTCTTGATGCCGTCGTACATGGCCCTCGCATTACCCTTGTCGGCGGCTGATTGGACCTTGCTGTATAGGTTCAGCCAGTAGTCATTTGTGTAGCGGCGGGCTGTCTACTGGGCCTTGTTGCGTGCAGTTCTGAAGGCGTCGCGAGTGCTGGTGCAGGGGTTCTGCTTGTGGGCCAGCAGGGCTTCCCTCTTAGCTTCTGTGACTGGCTGCATCGCTTCCCAGTGTGCTTCGTACCAGTCTACATTTCGGCGTTCTCTCTTCCCGAATGCAGAGAGTGCTGATGTGTATATGATGTCCCTTGGGAAGCCCCACTTGCTGTCGACATCGGTTCCATTGAGAGTGTCAGCAGACAGCCTCTCACTGAAGGCACCTTCGAACAGCTGTATTCTCTGCCGGTCCCTTGTGCAGTAGATGTTGATACGTGGGAGTCCTTTGGTTTTGGAGCGGTGTATTTTCTTGGTCGTCAGTCTCACTTTGCTGCAGATGAGGAAGTGATCTGTGGCGCAGTCTGTGCTGTGGCAACTTCTCGTGTGGAGGATCCGTGCGTAGATCCGCACGTCTGGTGATGACGAGGTCGAGCTGGTGCCAGTGGCGAGACCGGGGGTGTCTCCAGGAGACTTTGTGGCGTTCGTTACACTTGAAGTATGTGTTGGTCAAACACAGACCGTAGTGGCAGCACAGCTCCAGCAGTCTCTGTCCGTTCTCATTCATCCTGCCTATGCCATGGTGGCCGAGACAGGAGGGCCAGGTGTCGCAGTTGGCTCACACTCTAGCATTGAAGTCCCCCAGTAGGTACAGTCCTTCGGCGCTAGCGATCCTGGATATTGCCTCATCCAGTGCCTCGTAGAACTGATCCTTGGCCTCTGGGGTGGAGCAGTGTTGGCGCATAGATGCTGAGGAGGTTCACGAAGCCTGCTGTTGTTGAGAGGCAGAGAGTAAGGATCTCTCTGTTCCTCCAGTTGGTGGTTCAATGACTGCAAACAGCGAGTTCTTCACAGCGAAACCCACACCATGCCGTCCAGGGTTGTCCTGTGGCAGGCCCTGCCAAAAGAAAGTGTAGCTGGCCTCTCTGGTGAGACTGCTGTCAGTCAGGCGGGTCTCCTGAAGGCAGACAATGTCAACGTTTAGCAGAGCCAGTTCTCTGTCGATGACTGCAGTCTTGGGGGCGTCGTCAATAATGCTGGAGGTCGAACATCAGTCCAGGATACATGGTCCGTACGTTCCAGCTTGCGAGTCGAAGAGCTGGACTCTTCTTAATTCTTTCGTTTCTGCCTGGTGCGGGATTTACAGCTCGCTTGTCAGGTTGATCAGTCCCCAAGCCCTGCTCACCCAACAAGGCAGGTAAGCTGTGGCGGGACAGCACCTTATTGGCTGGGAGCTGCCCAGCTTGAGGCGGGCGATAGCTGTCCAGTGAGACACGATGATCTCTCCCACCGTCAAAAGTAGCCCCAGGCGCTCGTTTTCTACGCCAATCGGAATAAGCTTTTAACCGGTAACTGCTACTTCCCGTGTTTTGCCGAAGTTTTGCGACGACGCTGGAGTGTCCTCTCCAGTGCGCTACGAGCCAGGGCGGGGGATATGGAGAACTTGGGCTGCCCGGATGTTAAGTTCCCCCTCTCGGCCTTGCTGGTAGGGTCCAAAGAAAAGGATGAACCAATACAGTTTGGTACCAGCACAGCTGCAGGAGTTACCGGAGGGTGGGGAAGAATGCCGACCAACCGCCTGAGGGGTTCCACTCCGGATTTTCTGTTAGGGTTTACTCCCTTAGCCTTTGACTTTCCCAAGACACCCACAAGGCAGTGGGGCTATTTACCCATAGCTAGGGGTTCTGCGACAGGATAGTACTAGGCTACAGTTTACCAGAATCTGACATGACACCAAAATAAAAATGAATGAATAGATAAATGAATGAATAAATAAAATAAATAAACAGAAAATTAATAAACAGTTAAATTAAATTAAATAAAATAAACAGATAAAACAAATTTTAATAATAATAATTAAATAAATAATATTAATACGGAAAGAATGAAAGAAAAGGGGAAATAAACAAATAAATACATAAATACACATGTATATAATCAATAGATAAATGGATAAATGAAAAACTGACTAAATAAATGAATGAATGAATAAATAAATAAATAAATAGTAGAATTAAATAAAATAAATAAATAAATAAATAAAACAAATAAACAATAAATAAGTAAATGAATAAATAAAGTAATAAATAAATACAGAAAGATAGGCAGAAAAGTAAAAGGGAAATAAACAAATAAATACATTAATATGTAAATAATAAATAAATGACTAAATAAATAAACAAATAAATAAATACATAAATAAATATCAAACATTAATAGAAAGATACATTTTTTCTACAAAAAAACAACAACAAAGGAATAAAATTTCACAATGGCCTATTACAGTATGTTGAATATAAATGTATTTTAATTAGAAGTATAATATGGCACAGGAAAGAGTGCAAAATTTAAAGGTGTGATTGCGAGGAGAAATGAGAAGGGCAATGCGAATCGGCTTGGGTGACATTTCTGTGCACTGGTTGACTATCAAATAGGGTGGGATGACTGGTTTGTCTGCATATAAGACATTACCCAGCCACATTACAATATTAGGTGAGCCGGAGGTCGCCATTGTTATGTGGTTTGGCGTCTGCTCCATGGTTAACAAATTCTTCCTCAAACAATTTGTTCTCACCGAACTGGACACGCTTCCTCTGGGTAGGGAAAAAGGCGTCTAGCCTTCTCGGATAAGGGCGAATATATTTCGGAGGTCCCTGTTTATACAGCATACGACATGGGAAAATGCAGGATTTTTAATGTACCGTATGACACCACATAATTTTTTGTTGCGATTCTTCAATTCAAAATTTCAAATAGATCTACCTCCTCAAACAATTTATTTTTACCCAACTAGGCACACACTGAACGCCGAGATAATTCTACTTTCTTAGGACTGAAACGCTACATAGGCTACATAACAGAATTCATGTTCAGTCCCTTTCTTTAACTGCTTTCCTAAGACCATCGAAACAAATTTTGTGAAATTTAACAAATCCTTAAGGATACGTCAATAGATCTCTTTGTCTTTATTAAGGTCTATTTTAATCCCTGATAAACGGTCTATTGGTAGCCGAGGGTCGCCATGCTTATGTGATTTGGCATCTGCTCCATGGTGAACACAACTCACGTCGGTGAGGTTGAAGGTTCGACTCGCGGGAATGGGAGGACACGAACATCGAAAACCTGCATTTTTTCAGTGACTCAACAGTCCCCTGGCTTCCTCTGGGTAGGGAAATCCAACGTCTAGCCTTCTCGGATAAGGGCGAATATATTTCGGAGGTCCCATGTGTACATTATGCACGTTGATGAACCCTTGGCAGTTAAAAGCAGAAGAGTAGGCGGAGAGCGGCTGACCGAGAAAAATTTCCAAATTCCAAATATCTACCGACAAAAATTCTCATCAGAAACAGAGAGCCACTAAAAATCGTTCTATATATGTCTTTCAACCTCATGATGGAGGTTATCTCATACTTAAAACCGAGATAATCCTACTTTCTTGGGACTGAAAGGCTTAGGAAAAACAACTATTGGTAGGCTTTCTTTTGGCTATTTAATGTTTGATTTTGTTTTTTCCCCTTTCTTTCATAAATAATTATATTTCAATTGTTTTTGTAGTTCTGCGTCCTTGTGCATGAATCTGTGTTTATGTGTGAATATATTATGTTTGTATGCGTATGACACATTTCTGCAAGTGTTATGCTCAGTGTTTAACTGTGGGCAGTTCTCTGCATTATTACACTTTTTTTTTCTTCCTCTACATATTAAATTATTATTATTTTTGTTAGATAAATACACATTGAACGAGTCATTCCTATAATTTTTGTTTTGTCTGCACGAGACAACATTATTATTTGAGGTAGGCCTATACGGTAGCAATTTAGTAGCCTGTTCGTTTCAAACAAACAGTTGGGGCATTGCTTAATCATGATAACTGAAAGGCTACCTCCAGAATGACAGGTGAAATGTTTGTTTTTATTAAGCCTTTCAATCCAAAGAAAGTAGGATTATCTCAGCTTTTTTAGAAGTTGCCAATTTTTGCTGAGAAATTTTGCGGGTAGAAATTTGGAATTTGGAAATTTTGCCCGGACAGCGGCACGCA
>JBCEWB010102000.1:0-12098 GCA_039654565.1 Peronia peronii | reverse complement strand
GGTCCTTTATTATTATTTTTTTTTTTTTGTATTTCATTAATATTTTATTGTATTTCACTTTATTTTATGTTATTGTATTTTTGTCGTTCGCATTATTTCAGCCTACCATACCCACACTCCTTTTTTTCCTTCTCATTCTTTGCAGCATCCTCTTTGAAAGTCCCCCCCCCTTCCTCCTCTTCTTAGGCTGAACAATCGGGCAAGGTCTTCGTTCTCGCCCTCCCTCCCCTCCCATCTTCCCCCAAACCAAAACTCTGGTCTATCCTTCTCTCCATCTCATTTATTTTTTGTTGTGTTTATCTTGGCGAGTGGTGTTCATTCGCCGGTACTCCGCCTGTAGTTTTTTCTTCGTATATCTTTATTTGCATTCCTTTAATTGCTTCATCTTTTTATCCATTTATTTACTTAGTTATTTAGTTTGGCAAGCCCCAACCCCTCCCTTTAACCCTTTTTTGGCAAGCCCCAACTCCACACTTCAAACCCTTTTTTTATGCTATGTTATTTTATTTTTACAAGCCCGTACCCGGCGTCGTCCTTTTGTTTTTGTGTATCATTTCATCACAGAACAATCTCTCCCTCCGATCCCCTCTTTTCCCTTCAGACCTGATATCCCCCCCCTTTCCACACACACACACACACACACACACACACACACCTCTCTTCCTCCAACCATTCCGAGTTTATTTCACAATTCATTAACTAATAGTTATTGACAATGAAGCGACCATCGATTTCGAGTTGACACACGGAATTACTTTCGATGTCCCATTCATTAGTTTTCCAGCATCAGGAATCAGACAGATGAAAATCAGGAGGTGCGAGAGTTTATTTATAGCTCACCATTCACTCGCTTCACTTGTCAATTAGTATTTGTATTCCAGCACTGCTGTTGTCTGTGTAATATATATCCATTAACCCTCCCGGCCTTCCAACACTATAGCTCTCTGTAGGAAACCATTTCAAGGTCTTGGCGAGTTTTTTCTTTCTTTTTTTTTTTTTGTCCTTGTAGAACACAAATCGCAGCGACAGTAAATATCACGGGTGGATTGACTTTAAAACAATGAAGCTCAGTTTTGCGGGTTCGAGTTCCGGTAGGGGCTTTGAAGTAGCGGTTATATTTTAACTTTGCCCTATTTCTGATTGCGAAAGCCCCCCCCCCCCCCCCCATCCCCCATCACACAGATAGCTTGTTTTCACTCTTTCTATTTTTATTATTATTTTTTTTTTTATTTTACCTTATTATTACTGAATGGAATAGGGGACCCCCAAAACAGCTTTTCTTTGTAACTGATTTTAAAAAAACAGCGGGTTTTTTTTTTTGGGGTGGGGGGGGAGAGGTTTGTCTACAGGTTTTGGAAGAGCTCAGAAGTAGTTTGTTCATTTGATATTGCTCTGTTGTTATTCCCCCACTTCCTCTTTTTGTATTCCAGTACTTGGCTGTCTGTGTAATATATTTCCAGTAATTAACCCTACGGGTCCCAGGACTATAGCTCCCTATAGGAAATCTTTTTAAGATCTTGCTGAGTTGGTTACAGTCATTATGTGTCCTTGAACTCTCAATGACAAGAATTACCATCGGTGGATTGACTTTGAAACAATGAATCGCAGGCTTTTGGACTTCTCATCCCTCTTGTTGTTGTTGGTGGTGGTGGTGGTGGAGGTGGTGGTGGTGGTGATGGTGGGTTTTTTGTTTTTGTTTTTGTTTCTTTTTTTTTTTTAAGGTTGGACTTTTTCCTATTATTTATAAAATCTATTACCTTTTTGCTATTTATTATTACTTTTGAAATGGCTTATCATTATTAGCGACTTAGATTATGAATGTAGCTTTGTTTTATGTTGGACTGTGCCCTGTTGTTACTGGCTACAGAGGACCTGGAACTAGCTTGTGGGATGGACTTTGTACTCTTGTTATTGGTATAATGAAGAAGCCCCGAAATAGGTTTTATATTAAACATTGCCTTGTTGTTGCTTCTTCCCTATAATAACAGTTTAGACCTGAAAATACCTGAATATTGGTCGTCATTCGGTATTATGGAAGCTTGGCTTTTAGAACACGATAACGGTCGTTGGCCTCAAAGAAGAACTAATACCAAGAAAATCGTCCAATGCAACAGCTTGTTTTTGTAATTTTATACTAAACATTGGAACAAAGCTGAAATCAGAAACACTTGAGAGAAATGCAAGACTTGTTTCATCCGTCTTTTCATCAACATCCCACCATTTGTGGATTTACACGTTTGTGAATTTAAAGTCATTGTGAGAAGATCAAGGTGCCGGTCATGGCATGGGACTCTTGAAGTGAAGTATCAGAATAGCTATTCTAATTTAAAAGGAAAGAGTTAATTTCTGCATCTCTCTTACAATGGGCAGAAAAATAATTTTATGTAGGAAGACAAAAATAAAGTGATCTGAAAAGTAACAATAATAATAAAAGAAAAGAAAAAAGAACAAAGTGTTTTGTTCCCTACATCCATTCAACTCTTGTGCAGAGAGGGATGGTAGATGACAATAGAACGCCATATCTGAGAAACCTTTCAAATAAATGAAAAAAATTACATGCGAAAAAAAAAAAAAGATTACAGGTATCCACTGTGGAGTGACGAGCTGCCTCATGTCACACAAGCTATCGATTGCAAACAAAAACAGCCCAAAGGGAATAGAATTGACTGGATCCATGGAGTGATGCAGACAGAAAAAAAAGAGTGAAAGCCCATGAGAGAAAGGGAAAGAGAGGCAAGGGGACAGTGACAGTCAGAGAGAGAAAGAATGAGCTAAACAGAGTGGTAGAAAAAAGAAGGCTGACGAGTAGGGTAGGTGTGTGGTATGATCATTATCACTACTACCTGACATTGTTTCCTTGGTATGAGCTATTGATCAAAGTCCTCCATTAAACCAGATTCTGAGAGAGTTCACCATGTCACTCATCGTCTCTCTCCAGACATCTCCCCAGGTGATCCGGACTTACCCATGCCTCTTGCCTTCGTGGATTGCACCTCCGGACCTGTCTGATCGTGCCAGTATCTGGTGTTGTGATATTTGAAGCTTAAATCTTATAACTTTTCCCAGGAGGAAAAAAAAAACATAGAATGAAACATACGAGGCAAATAGAGAGACAGACAAATACTTTTTTTAAAGTAACAAAATAAGGAAATTCCGTGGGAGTGAATACATATATTTAGTCTAATATTAGCTTTTGCACAAAGAAAAAAATGCTCAGAGATGTGCGTTAGAAACAGGAGATCTTGTTTGTACGATATTCTGATGACACCAGAATTGAGGCACACGTTTTTTGTTTGTGTTGAGAGCATCAGAGTATTCGTTACCCATCCACCCCCTCCCCCCCCCCCCCTAAAAAAAAAGGTAAAAAAGGTACACTTTAAAGATGGAATGATAATGTGGCATTCAGGCATAAACAGTGGCTTATCAAATGAGAAGGAGAAAAATTATTACAACGAGGATACAGGAATCAAATTTCTTTGTGTCCATGCATGAATATTATAGAGTCATTGTTTACACTGTCCAGGACTTGGTTCTTTCACACCTCTTGATCTGTTCTGCTTCAACAATAATACCGTGTTTCTGATCTGATTTACCTCATCAAACTTTGTAACTGTGACCAATTCTTTCCCAAGTTTGATCTTGTTGTGATCTTACTTTGATGAAATAAGGCGTGATTATAAAGCAAGAAGCAATTGGCACATTTGGAAAGTCAACATATAGTTACACACACCCATTGATTATAAAATAACGATCGGCTACGCCTACGCTGTGGAGGACAATTTGAAGCAATCCTCCTGTTTGTCCAGAATTTGCAGGCCTCTGAAACAATTATTTGGTAAAGAATGATAACCAATGAACAAAATAAAAGGACAAATAAATGGAGCTTTCAGACTCTAGAAAAAAAAATCCAATCCAGATGGTGTATTTCAGACTTACGACATAGGAAGAAAAACTAAATGAAATAACATAACATAAAATAACAAATATACACAGAACATTAAGCTTTCCAGGAGTTTTTCCAGATCGGAAATAATTTTATTGCATGGCCTTCTGGAACGGAACAATAACGAGCAGAATGTCTCAAATGAGGTAAAGAACCGTAAAAACAAAACAAAATATAAAACGTACAAACAAACATTCAACCTGTCCATTGGATCAAGAGGTTAGTTACACGTCAGTTGCTACACCTCATATTGCTAGCTCATCAACAGCGACACACACAGACAATCTCGTGTCTTCACACAAGGACGGTATGAAGGGGGAATAATTACAGGGTCGGTATAAAAATTAATTAAATGTGCAGTGAAAAGAAAATGAAGAAAGGAAAAAAAAACAACTAAACATGGGATTGCAATTCAAGCCTGACATGATGCACGAGGACAACAAAACGAGATTAATGGGCTTAAAATGTGATTAAACTCGATCACAGAACTTTTCCTCTTAAATCTTTTCCATAGCCATATTTACATACATCAAGCATCAGGGGGTGTCCAAGGTTCTGAAAATGCTCTATGGGAGAATTAGGGAATAAACAAAAGTTACATTTTTAACAGTTCACCGTCATTACAATTTTGGTAAATACAATTTCACTACCAAGAGCTGAATGCATTTTCGGGAACTGAAGCTAGAAGAACAATCATAGAATGAAAACGCTTATCTTTATCCTGGTTAAAAATCAAATGAAGTGTGAGAAATGCAAACGATATTAACTGATCAAATTCAAGTTTTGAGAAAACAGTGGAGGTCTTGATTATATCTCCTTATGTTTTGGTATCGATAAAATTAGATTTTGGAACATAATTTTATGTGTGTTTTAATTTCTTTTTTCCTTTTAAAAATCCAACTAAAGAATGGGCAGCACAAGACTACCTTTGAAATTGTGAAAGGATATGCAATGTTTAAAAAAAAGAAAAAGAGAAAGAGAGAAAGAAAGAAAGAAAGAAAGAAAGATAGAACGAAAGAAAGAAAGAAAGAAAACTCGACCTAGTACCAAGTGCATTCTTACACCTTTAAGATAACGATATCAATGTAGTGAGTTGTTAGTCATGCATAGCTTATCAAGAAGCCATAATAGGATACCCTCAAGTTCTCTTCTTATATAACATCTCTGGATTAATTAAAGCCGCATTTACACGGTTCTAATTTTACATTCTAACCTTCTTAGAATCAGATCAAAATTCAGAACTGATGTTTACACGGTTCTAACTCAGAAAACAATTCAGAAATGAAAGTTTTCCGTTCCCACCGTTCTAATTTTGTTTTCTATTTAGAATTGACTTTGCAATACGCATTTACACGATTCTAATTCGTGGAAGGTGGAATTGGGTCTTCCTGTTCTAGTATTTTACGCAAACAAGCACATTAGAATACGCTCTATTTCCGTTCAACATTGTATTCTAAATATGGCTGGATTCAAGACTACCAGTGCTTTCATTGCCTCTTTCAAAGCCCACCCAGTGCTCTATAATGCTCGAATAAAGGCATGTTATTCTTACAGGATAGCTACACTCATCCAAGACACCATTTCACTCAACTGCCCACTTTTTCTTTTGTTTGTTTTTTAGTGCTCTGGATCTAGATCTAGAACTCTCGGTCTTGATTCACTTGTAGGGGATTTGAATAAACTCCATAATCAGGACATCTCCTCTCTTCATGAATTTCTTTTGTTCTTTTTTTTTTTTTCTTTTCCTCTTTGAAGTCGTGTTGCAATTGTTGTAGAACTAGCAGTGCAGCCAAGACGTCTTCGGTGTTTTCCGTCGCCATCTTGCTTCGCTTGGCATTCGTATGATTCTAAATTGTGCCCATTGAAACGCGGTGGAGATTTTCAGAAACGAAATCAGAAAGAGGTGCTGCTTTCTGATTTTGGGCAGAGAATTATAATTTAGAATCCAAGTTAGATACAATTTTTCACCCCATTGAAACAGAAAGGACACAAAGCGATAAAAATTAGAAAAGCGTTGACTTTACAATTAGAAACAGGAATTTAGAATGATTTTTAGAACCGTGTAAACGCGGCTTACAAAGTGCACACTGGAAACGCCGTGTTGCTGAAGGGCATAAATTCTACCATTCATTGAAAGGGATTTGTAGTTGTTCAGAGTAACCAGAGGAAAATCTAGATACTTATTAATATCAATGTCATTTTATAGAAATGTAATAAATACCAAGACATAGCTGTCAACCGGTAGCTAAGTAAATACAAAAAAAAAAAAAAAAAGCAATCTAAGGAATTGTAAACTTGAAATTAAATAAATTGACAGAATTTTCTAACTGGTTTTGTAGACCTTCGTCAAGGCAGTAAAAAGAAGACAAACAAAACAAAAACAGTGACATGATGTTCAGCTCAAGAATCAATCCGGATTCGTTCTATAAGGAATGTTCTGTTTGATATTTATGATGTTGCCAAGGCAATCCTACAAAGCATAGTGGAAGGAGAGGAAAGAAGAGGCAGGCAGAGAAGGAAATAGGAGGACAATATCCCTGATGGACAAGCCTGGAGATTTTAGTGACATCTTGAGAGAGTTAGAGAAGAGCGAGGGATGGCGGGAAAATCATTGTCATTGGCGACGCCCCCGCAGTCTGACGTCCAGACTAAGGAATATTATTGGTAACAGTCAACATTTGATATTTACTTTGTCAATCGCATTTATCTGTGTTGAGTTACTTATCAGATATTTCTATAAAGTAACTGACTGCACACCGTTGCAAATATGAATTGCTGTTGCCAATATAGCACAAAATCCTACAGGCATTTGCCTTGTATGTGACTAAACTATAGACCATTATATCTGGAATCCTCCTAAAGTTAATCTAACTTGTGAAACTAAATAACAGCTGTTATCGGATTTACCAATCTGTGGCCAAAATTAGCATAACTGTGCCAAATGTAGAATTCAAAGATAAATTCAGAACCTATGACCAATAACGAAAAGCCACCCAGTCAGTAAAATAGTTTCCCACAGAGGAGCTGATTGGGGATGCTAGATTCAGGTATGCAAGTGACGTGCTCTGCCCAGCGTATCTGTGCCTTGCGTATGGTGGTGACGACACTCGGAAGTCCAGCCTGTTTCAAGCTGTCCTTATCCAACGGATCTTGTCCTGTCAACGGATGTGGAGCAGGTTGCAGAGGCAGCGAAGGTGGAAACGTTATAGCTGCCTTCCATGACATCTGTAGATGGTCCAGGTTTCACAGCCGTAAAGGAGGGTGGTGAACTCAACTGCAAGGTACACTTTGATCTTTGTCGCAGGTGTGATTCCTCTCCTTTCCTAGACTGTCTTCTTGAGACGGCCAAAAGCACTGCTTGCGATGGAGATCCGATTGTTGAACCCGGCCTCAATGTTGACAGAACGAGAGAGTGTGCTGGCGAGGTAAGTGAAGTTGTCCACTGCCTGGATTTGTTGTTCCTTCACCGTTATTGACGGTTTATGGTACTGGTTGCCTGGGGCAGGCTGGAACATCACTTCAGTCTTTTTGGTGCTTATAGTGAGGCCAAAGTTGTTACATGCAGATGAAAAGCTGTCCATCTCCCGCTGCATCAGGTGCTCACTGGGGGCATTGAGGGCACAATCGTCAGCGAGGAGAAAGTCTCTGACAACAGTCTCCTTTACTTTCGTAACAGACTTCAGGCATCTGGGGTTGAACAATTTTCCATCAGTCCTATACTTGATGTGGATATCATGGTCGTTGTCCCTGAAGACATCGATCAGCATAGCAGAGAACATTATGCTATACAGCATAAGAGCCCTGTTTGACCCCGTGTGACACTACCTGGGAAAGGATTGGATGCCTCGCTACCGTCCAGAACATTGGCCATCATGCCATCATGGAACTGACGGACAACTGAAATGAAGTTTTCGGAGCACCCAAACTTCTCCATGATCTTCCAGAGCCCCTCCCTGCCTACCGTATCAAAAGATCTTGGTCAGGTCAACGAAGGTGATATAGAGATCTTGCTGCTGCTTCATGCCCTTCTCCTGGAGATGGTGCGCGGTAGATACCATGTCCACAGTCCCTCGACCTGTATGGAAACCTCACTGGCTCTCAGAGAGGTAACCTTGCTCCTGGTGCTGTAGAAGATGGCTGAGCAGTACACGGGCCAAGATCTCTCCGGCAGTTGATAGAAGGGAGATTTCACGGTGGTTATAGAAGGATTGTCGATTACCTTTGAGTTTGTAGATGTGGACTATAGTACCATCTCTAAAATCCTGGGGGAGCTGGTAAAGATCAGTGAGGCATGTGAGAAGGGGTGAGCCGCCAGATTTGAATACTTCGGCAGGAGTGGCATCAGGGCCAAGACCTTTGCTTGAGGACCCCAGCGACCTCTTCCAGTGAGGGAGGGATATCGAGGTGCGGGTTAATGGAACTGCTTTATAGAAACAAAATGTTTCACAATCAGACACATAAAATATGCACATTGGTACAAACAGGACATATGTACAATCATGTAAATATGTGTTCATAATTATGGAATACTAACATAAACATAGGTGCTCTTACGCATAAAAACCTAACATAATTATACACAAATTGAGGTTGTATACATAATTGACAGTTACCAGAGGAGGAGGAGCTGGAATTGTCACTCAGACAGGTGCCTGTTCAAGAAGTACGGCTAAAACCAGATTGCTAGCTGAATAGATGGAGATCAAGATTCTGAAGAAGCCATGAATGCAGATGCAATAGGTACAAAACCATGTTGGTGATGACTGTCCTCTTTGTTAATCTTCAACTCACCCTCTTCCCCATACACATACAAATACAACCTGGGTTCTATGAGATTGCAACTGCGAACGATCAAAAACTGGATGTTCTCTGGTCAACTGATGTAGATTAAAGCTAAATTTTCAGGAGAGCACAACAGAAATGAATTTGTTAATAGCATTGATTAGGTTAGGTTTTCTTAAGCTTTTCAGCCCTGCACGAGGGCTGTCTCAGCTATTTTGGTTGCCAACATTTTCATAAGTTCTATAAAACCACATCAAACCCACCCCCTAAGGATCAACTTAAATTATAGCAAAATGCACTGATCGTCATAATAATGTTAATATAATAGAAAATAAAAGAAGAAAATCAAAGAAAAAAATATAAACTTTCTTATTGTCATTCATTATGTTTACATGGCAATGGTAGTGATGAACAAATAATTAATGAGGGTAATAATGTTAAAACTAGAATAATAAACAAAAGCGGGGATAACAGCTAAAGCCAATAACATGGCTCGGTGTTCTACTTCCACAATTATCGACTGTCGTAAACGGTACAATTTTCGGTGGCTTTAAGTATATAAGATATAGGTATAGGCTATATATTATGTGTCATTTGAAACATTTTTAAACAATTGCCTGGGTTAAATACACGAAGGCGAAGATTACTATAAAGGGAAAATTCTATGAGAATACAATGAGGCTGACAAATCGTCATGGTCGCCTACCACTACAGTGGCTTCGTTACTTGAAGATTGAAGCAGTCTGTACTCTGCAGTGGTTCCGTAGTAGCAGTTACTCAGCTTGGCCGTCCTCTTCTGCTCCTACAGAACCTTTTAGTCCTGAAACCCTCAATTTTGCTGTATCTGTAGTTAAAGAGCATTGTGGTGGTGTTGACCTGATGTTTTTCTCCATTTCTGTCTGTGTAAAGAGCTCTCTGCAGGAGGTCGACGCCAAGGACAGGACAGCCAGTGCGATGTAACATGTACCTTGAGCAGGGACATCTTAATGATTATATTCTCCCTCTCACCCCCCCCCCCCTCCCCCCCTCCCCTTGGGCAAAGTAGTATACTAGATAGAGCCCTTACCATAACTACTGACAGGGAAAACATGTAAAAGGTCTATAAAATTAAGCATACATTAATATATTATACAGAATAGCAAATGACTCCTATACTCGTGGGGAGCCCGGACAAGTGCCCATCAGGCTTATATGTAAAGACGGCCCTGGTCTAGAGAAGATTACACTTCTAAAAAAAAATTAAAAATTAATTACTCTCTGCACTCAACAAACGATATTTTGCTTTACTTTTCATTGGATCATGTAGACTGAGAGACACAGACTTCAAGATAAGTTGTGCATTGTGTGCTGAACTCTACTGCTTGGTGGACGAACACAAGCACGACAGGCAAGCTTTTGGTCGATGGGATATTCATCTAGCAAGCAGGAAACAAAAACAAACATGTACTATAATGTGTATTTTTACGCGTATGATAGTATAACACGTACGATAGAGGAATGGCATTATCTTGTACTCCTTTGAAATTACAAAACCCGATACCATAGCACAATCATTCTGTTTGCTCTGATTTAATCACCCTGTTTTGTCAGGAAGGTAAATATGTGGACCAAGGGAAAATCACCTGTTGATTCACCCAGGTACAAAGGAATCAGTGTTTTAGTGTATGTATATCTATTCTGTGAACACGATGCATTTGACCTGTGTGAGGGTTTTCTAGTTAATTAATGGGGCGTATCGCTTGTCAAGTTATAAAGATTATCATCTTTAGACCATGAAGTGCTGCTACTTACTTCCCCTGAACAGGTGGTTCTATTGATAACTGAATAAAAAAAATGGATGGCAAAGATTAAAAAAAACATGATAAAGATAGTAACGGGGGCTGGACTGGTGAGGGAGGGGAGGGGAGGGTGAGAGATGGGCGAGGAGACATGAGAAAGATACATTGAGATATGACTGAAAAACCCGATTTGGCACTTAAAAAGAGACGTATCAAATTTTACATGAAAGGAATAAAAGGATGCAAGTGAAAGTGAAACATGAGTGCAGTGAGGAAGAAAAAGGCATGTGAAAATGTAGAGACAAAAAAAAAAAAGAAGATACTTAACAAAGACGAAAAGACACATTTAAAACCTCGATTAGGGCGAGAAAAGAAGAGGCGGGGAGGGGCGGGAGGTGACAGAAATTAAAACGTTGGTGCATGATTCGGGGTGCCCGAAAGAATAGTTGATGGGAATAAAGAAAAGAATGAATGTATGAATGCACGAATGAAGAGTAGATGACCGAATGAATAAATAAATTAATGAATAAGTGAATGAATATATAAATAAATTAATTAATGAGTGAATGAATGAATACAACAATGAAGGTAGAGGACAGGAACGATGGAAGGAACGGAAGAAGGAAGAAAACAGTTCCAAATAAAAGAATAAAAAAGGGAAGAGAGGAAGGAAAAGGATTAAAAGAAAGAGTGAAAGGAGGAAATAAGAAAGAAAAGAAGGGAGAAATACAGGATGGAGAAAATAAGAGAGAAAAGAAGAGAGAAACGAAGGAGGGGTTGAGACTAAAGAAAGGAAGAATTTAAAAAAACGAAGTAAGAGAAGAAATAAGAAAAAAATGAAGAACCGAAATAACCTACGACACACTTAAAAGACGACTTACTCAATGGCATAACTGACAGTGGGGTGGGACATCCCATGGAACCCCCGCCTCCCCCCCCCCCCCCCACTCCCCCCACACACACACACTCCCTCCCCAAATCAGCAAGAATTAAAGAGAGAGAAAGAGTGCGCGATACAAAGAGAGTGAGAAGCAGACAGCTAGGCAGAGAAAGAAGGTTAGACAATGATATAAAAATGTTATATAAGACTAAATTTATTTCACATTATGGCCTTTGTTTCGTCACACTGCAATAACACGATTATTTCCCCTTAAAGGGTGACCGCCCCTGATCGTAGATCACCGTTAGGGGAGAATTTAAAACAAGTGGCATTACAGCTATTGGATAGACCGTGGTATGGTAATAAAGCTTGCGTCCATCCTGACGAGATTGTATAGATGGTTATAAACAAAGAGCTGGTTGTCTGCTTCTGTCACACCAGTGACTTTTATGGGTTTTGTCCTCAATTTACGCGAGACTAAGTTTTATATAAGTGCCTGCTAGCACGTGCACGAGCACAATTTTATTGTGCGATTCCTTCAATTTTGTAGGGTTGTGAAGCAGACATTTTGGTTATCTCTGAGACGTGGCTTAAAAAATTGACCCGCTTCCTAAAGATCTTGTATTATTGGGTGATCTGAACTGGAATTGGTTGACATCAAACTCAGATCAGTTCAAGGCATATCGTGAGCTTAGAATTATAAGGTTCTATCTCC
>JBCEWB010101989.1:0-12098 GCA_039654565.1 Peronia peronii | reverse complement strand
ACAGATGTGTTCATAACCAAATATAACTGCTTGGACCAAATCACTTCACTTATTGGTGTATTTACGTTCTTGCTATACAACCTCGGTGTAAAATGCAAGCTACTGTATAAGATCACATATAAAATTTCATGGAACTTGATTCACAAGAAGTTGTCGAAATTTTCGCCCAAAGTGTACCACTTCAGTGTTTACAAGTTATAGCATCAGTGATACAGTCAATCTACCTTGCTCCGTCCACTGGTAACCCCACCCTCACCAAGTCCCATCCACTATGTATGAACCAATCAGCATCCTGTACTTTTCCAGAGGCAGTCAAAAGCTTCGACTGTTGTTCAATGTTACATGAAGAAGCATATTATATCATCTGCCAACCATCAGCTTGCAGTGTCTATCAAAAGAATCTGTGCATAGATTGTAACGCTGGTGAGTGGGCAAAATAGTGGATCAAAGGAGAAGAAAGAATGGTTGATGGTGGGCTGACCATTCACATACCATGTGCATTTTTCCACGATGAAGTTGCCAGTGTCCCACCCCACCTCTTGTTCTATGTTTTCACTTACAGTGTGCATATTAAGACTTTGTGCATATTAAGACTTTCTCAATTTATATCTATCGCGGGATCATTCACACTCATGACATAAGTGGGAATTTGTCTAGGCTGCTGAAAGTTATAAGAACCTTAGAATGACTTAAATTCATATTAAAAAAATGAAATCTGTTCATGTCTGTCTAGTTATCAAGCTGAGAATGGATGTTAAGCTGTGTGTCTCAATGAATTCATTTTTGTCTTTGACCTATAGGCAAACAGGCAGTGGTGGTGATGTCATGTGAGAACCAACATATGCCAGAAGATCTGATCATTGAGCCAGGTCTGGTTATGATATTTGCTCATGGGGTGGAGTGAACAGGGAAGAGGTAAGCCAAACCAGTAGTTCAAAGGAATGAGTGTTGTTAATTGTGTGTTGTTACCAAACTAGAAATGTCTTTCAGCCAGTCAAACAGTCAATTTTCCATCAACTGAGGTATTGCTATCATGGGAAACCCTCATTCTTTCACTTTTACCCTATCCTTTGAGCTAACTTGACATCACATTCAACCCCTAATGTCTGTGTTTGAGTCCAGTTCCTGATGACTCCATCTGACTCCCTGCACGACAAATTCTAGCAATCATAGTTAACAACTAAGTCATTTAAGAACCTTGTCTTCTATCAGGCTACTGTTGTACTTTCATATGGAGTACGCATAAGCAATATGTGTTTAATTATTCATAGGTATCTGAGTAATAAAGCCTGAGCTGTTTAACACTATGATATGTAATGAATATGTGTAGATCTTAATAGCAAAAGCTTCAAAGTAAGGAAGAGCATGTGAAACAGATTTGGATCCAGCATCATTTCACTTTTGTAATGCAGCGTCATGTTGCATTTGTAGTATATCTAAATATGTTGTCTGACATTAATGAGTCAAGTATGGCAAGTCATGCCAGTTTTCTGTGTGCTGGTATCACAAAGGAAGAAATACCATTTGTTATTTAAGAGGGAGAGAGAGAGAGAGTGTGTGTGTTTCTGTCTATCTGTCTGTGTTTGTAGATAATTTGTTGCTTTTTTACTGTTAATAGTATATTTTTTTCTTCAGCGCTCATTATTAAGATACACCTGTAGTCTTGCCTTTTCACATTTTTTATTATCTATATATTTTGTTTTGCATTGGTTGTTGTTTTATTCTCAATACCACTGTCAGTTATTTTTTTATAAACATTTATGTCTTTTTTTCCCACAGAGTTGCATACTAGTCATTTCAAGAAATTTACCTTCATCTAAGAGGACTCGTCAGGACAGTTTCGTCTTTCAAAATGGCAATACTTAATAGTAGATCTTCTTTTTTCCTTCATCGCTTTTGTCAGATGAAAAAAAAAGAACAACAACAACAACATGACCAAATTCATATCAAACTCATTTTCAGTAGCTTGCGGGAATGATTTTTTTTCAAAATGACACTAAACTAGAGCTGGCATCATTCATCCTCTTGCATGAGTGTCCGTTATTTTGTAGAGAAAAACAAAATCAAAGTTTTTAAGAAATTTTTAAAAATTATGTATATTTTCTAAACAACAGTTGTCTTAAGGCAGTGATTTTTTTTTTCTCCATTTAGATTCCTCAGCATCTTGATTACCAAAGACTTCTGAACCTGAGATTTATATTATCAGAAATAAGAGATTGCTATTATTAATCTTGAAAACGCTCAGTCAAACTTTAGAGGCTTTGAGCAAATACACAGATCTATTTCATGTCATGTAGTGGTGAAGCTGCATGGAAAAAGCTGTTGGAAGATAGGGAACAAGTGTTTGACATATGAAATGATCTGGATGATCAATATTTAAGACTGAGTAGCACATAAGTATTTGAACCTCCAAGAGAGAATGTGCATAATGAAGTATTGGAACTGCAATATCATGTGGAAGGGGCACCATTTATTAACCATAGTGAAAACATACAAAGTATGGGCTCTAGTGCTAAGATTGATAAATTGTATATGTTTTTCAAAATAGGATCCAAAGGAAGAAAACTGGTACAGAGGTAGAAGGAATAGAAGCACAAAAACCTTGGATTTAACTCTTATCAAAGCTTTTGATACTGCAGTTCTTGTATCAAAAACATTTAATTTTCTTCCATGATATATAATTTTTTTTTCTTCCTCTGAATTATATTTTCATCCTTGGTCCAGTGGAACGCGTCTGAGAACCATTCTAGACACTCAAGAGAAAAATTAGAACAGCTTTGCTCAGTGTAGGATGAGCTGTTGGGAATCATTTGTTTTTCAGATTTAAACATCTCTAGTGTTTGAATCCTGTTCTCAGTGACACACACACGCAGCTTGTGGATTATCAAGATCAAATGAAGCCTTTGCATTTGGCATTGAAACCATTACATACTTTAGCAATTGGAGTCTTGCTATTCCATCTCCCATCAATGCATCGGCAGTTTTATTTCTGAGAAATAAAGCCCTGCATTGGTGGGTGGGTAATGTCTGTATTTATGTATCATTTTAGTGTTGTTTTTGACTGCTTATACGCTCCCTGCTACTCGGTCTCAAACTGTCACCACTGTTCGCTATCTGTGTAGAGACCCATTTTGGACCATTCCTTTTTTTTATCACAGAATATTTAAATATAGCCTCCTCCTTCTCTGTTTCCTTTGAACTGTTTTGACTAAGAGAAATGCTCAAAAACTTCAGTTTTTGAACAACTATATCTGCATAAGTAAACCCTTTTTTACTTTTCTCATTCGCTGAATATATGAGAGAAAATGTGTGTAAGTCTTGTACTAGCTTATTTCAAGGATTTTTGGTGGAATCTCTGCCCAAACACCCTCAGTGACAGATTTGAGTGGCTCATCATACATTTTAGAAACTACATATCAGCACAGTGATGTAAAGTTAACAACTTAAACATAGACAAATAGCATTGGCTTAATGAACTGGTGCACTGTAGTGCAGAATTTAATTCCTTTTACTCCAGTGCTCCATATGCTGATAGCAAACGGTTTTGACGATATGCCCTTTATTATATATAATTTTGTATAGCACATTTATTTCATTGTTACCTTTGTATAAAGATGTACATATTTCGGTCCTGTTCATTACCGTCTGTGAAGATTTGCATTTTGTTCAGTTTTATGACTTGTGCTTTATGAGATCATACTGTATGCCTCAAGATACATTCAGTATTCACACATGCATATAATTAAATATGACTAGAATTTTTATATGAAATCAGATTGGACAGATTTTTAATACACCTGGTACAGGGTTGTTTTTCATTATTATAACATTTTATGTCTATTACTTTTTGATGTGTCCTTTTTCTTTTTTTAAAAAATGTGTTTAGAGGCAGGATTTTTTCTCCCTTTTCTTTAAAAGAAACATCTTTGTTGTTGAAATGTTGGGGTTAAAACTTCATTAATGTATTAGACCAAATAATGTAGAGATAAATTTCATATAAATATATGATGGCCTATATCTGCCACAAGGAAGGATTTTTTTTTTTTTAAATTGTTTTTTTTTTCCTTTTTTTTTTTTTTGATTAATTACTTGTGTAGCAATGTTTTCTTTCTCATACACATGGTTTGACCATTCTTTTGATTCAAAACAAGCAAGAAATGAGAAAGTAAACATATTTGTGTTTGAAAAATTGACATATATGGACTCAGTAAACTGCTTGTTTGTTGTTTGTTCAAATCTTGGGCATTGATGCAGTTGTTAGGCTTTTGTCATAAAGATATCCATCTCACCCAAAGAGCATATACTATTATACTTGAGAGCAGACTGATGACATCACACATGCTGAATGTGGAGCCATGCCCTTGGAGGCAAGAAACCTAGTTAATGTTAACTCACTGAGCACCGCGCCCGCAGCCTTTGCGGTAAGGCAAAATTTGCGTTGGAAGACCACAACCGCGGGATTTGCAGGCTCACCTTTGTTTGGTTATAGAATAGATCTAGCAGTTTGTTCGCGTGTGAAAATAGCCAGAATCATTGAAATAGTTTATCCACACACCAGTTCCTAACCCAATACCACACACAGACGCCAATATACACCGCTTGCCGACACTGGTTCATTTCCGCATATATGCCGAACTACGCCAATGTTCGGTGCCTTGCGCTAGCTTTCGTAGAAATGGGATTGAGCTGCACATCATGCCACTAGCGAGATTTTGACCATATCACATGATAGCCCGGTCAAAATGGCATCGCCCAGTGCAAATTTCATGCATATAGCTTTTATGGTTATTTCACAGTGAATTTTTAAAGTTAGGTGCATTTTTAGATGTGGATGAGGTACTGAAATTGTTTGAAGAGGCTTTTAAAGCTATATGTGATGGTGATAATTTTACTGGTATTTTACTTGAAAACTGCATGTGGATTGGTCTGATAGTTTTTTCTCTATAAATTTTGAAAACTGTTAGGAGTGAAATGACAGAGTTATCTCCCATATCATGAGTAAGAAATCAGGCCGGGGTAAATGTTAGACTGAGTGATAATGGGTTAATAAATGAGCTGTACACAAAACTTTTTGTGTGAACAAATGTGTTCGTTGTTGAATTAGCCCAACAGCTGTGAAAATAACAAAGTTTCGCTCGAAGCATGGCACGCCAAGGTATTTTTGAGTCGTTGGAAATCGTAAATGCTCATGAAAATCTATTTTCAAGTGATAATGAAGTATCAGACAATGATATGAACAACTTTCTGAATGTCAGTGGTTCTAGCAGCTCTGAAGATGAAGGAGAAAGCGAGGCTAGATCGCAGTCAAGCCATCTGTCCATCGCGGATCTAGATCTAGATCAATGTCCACACCTGATTAGATCTAGTTGATTCAGACCATCATTTTTTAAATTAATTCTTATTTTCCACTCACTAAATTATCTCTCTCCCACACACCTTCCCACAACAAATAAATCCATTTTTTATATTTACTGTCCATTTTTCTTTACTCTGTTGCTTCCCCTTTGAGGGAAAAAAAAAAGTTTGGGGAAGCAAAGTTGTCTTATTTTCTTTTGTTCACATTTTGTTGTTATTTATTTCACACAAATCCTGTTTACATTTCCTGTTCTATTGAAATACCATAAAATTGTACGAAAAATTTCAAAGTACTAGTTTTATATTTACATTTTTAATGAATTTTTTACAGAGGGGGAAATACTGGTGGTCCTCAAGGCCTTGAAAGCAAAATCGGGCGTGGTGCTCCGTGAGTTAACACTTAACCGCGATGTCATTGTTGTTACGTTACCATGTGTAAATTATTTCAAAACTAAACGAAACTCACACTGCCATTGTCTTACGACAACAGTCTATTGTGATTTGTTCTTGCTCTACCTCTTGGTAATTAAACAAAAATAAATCATGAATCCTTCTGTTTACAAGAAAAGATTTTAAAAGTATTGACTACATTCTGTGCATGAGTATAGCAAAACTAAGTCTAAGCCCATGGCCATGGCGCCCAGTATTGGCACACTAGACACATGGTGTTTTGTTAAGGTGACATCATGAGTTTAACAGTATAAACTCCTTGGTCTTACCAAGGCATTAATACCAGTATGCACAAGTCTAACCTCAATAGAAATCAAGCAAGAGCTGATCAGGAAAAGCCTTGGGAAGATGAATTTCCAAATTGTTCTCAGTTTAATTATTTTGATTGATGTTTAAAGCCTAGTTTTGTGGAAATGTCAAATCTATGTCTACAGATGATCTATACTGTTTCTGAGACCCCCGTCCTGCTGGATAAATTTTCAAAAATTTTATTTGGTTTAGATATTGTTGTCACAAACTCATAACTTAACAGAGAAACTGAATACTGTTATAGATTCTATACAGTTTTAGGTATCCTTAAGTTCCATAAGAACAGCCGGAGTGTCATGCTTTCTGTGGTGACATCAATATTTATTCTTAGGACATGTCTCCATATATCTTTTCATTAAATTAAGATATAACTATCATATAAAACCATATTGGGTATACACTTTTGGCGAAAAAGCTAGCTTGAATGTAGCCAGAGATATTGCAGATTAAAGAAATAGTTTGTGACCCTTCAGTGCCAGCTAAAATTGGTAGAAAAAGCCACAGAAATGAAGAGTTCATTATATAAATCTACATGTCTACCTCACAACATCCCGATATCTTACAATCTTCACAATATTATCTTATTCGGGGCTGAATGTTCTTTCAATTTCTGTAATATGAAAAAGTCGATATCTGACACTGTTCCATCACATTCAGTTCCTGATTTTTCTGGTCAAGTTCAGTGACATACGACTCATTCTGACTGGTCACGAAACATGTGACAATTTATTATAATTTTTTCTGCATGTGCAAGATGATACAAGATGAGTGGTATAGTATCTCTGTCGTTTTGAAGGCAATTTCAGTGCAAACTATAATGACCCAGTCTATGGCTAAATCGCACCCTGCAGACTTGTAGGGTTAAAGTGAAGGTTTAAAGTTACACTTCACAACTGAGATTAGTAGTACCTGGAACTGCCTACCATTGTCACTTTTAGGCTTAAAAATGAAGGTTTACAGTTACACTTCATAGCTGAGATAAGTGGTTGCCTGGCACTGCCTTTCCATTGGACCTGTAGGAGTTCAACCCATTCAGTGCCGTAACGCCCGCTACAGATTCAGTACCGCAACGCCCGCTATGTATCGCCTTTACTTTAGTCTTCTTCATAAACGGATATCCGGCTCTAAGTACGAGATCTCGCGGATGCATGGTTTAGAGTACTCAAGGGAAGTCACTGCTGAATTTCACCATATTGGAAGAATTCGTTTGATAGCTACGATTGTTTGAAAATCACATTAAATTTTTGAACAGTCTGACAAACGGATTATGCGGGACCATCACATTATGATGAAGAAACACGCATTTTCGACGTGAAATATGCAGTTGATAATAAATCAGACATAGATCAAGAATTTGAGCATAATTTAGAAGAAGAAAGTCACAGTGTTGATGACGAAATTAGATCTAGTTGTCGATCTAGTAGTAAAGATCGAGAGATCTAGATCTGTGTAATGAAGCTGGCATGGGTGCAGTCTGAATTTTATTGTTTTGTCACTCTTATACCCCAAATCAAGGACATTTATCACATTCAGCGTTGATTTCTCAACAAACTGCACCTGATTTCACGCAAAAAAAACATGTAAAATGTATTTTATCTTAATTTTTTTCTACAACCACCAGAGCTTTTGTCCCAATTATCTCCCTTGAGCTGGTACTTCCGGCGTTCAAAATGTAATGAGGCCTGGTACTGAATGAGTTAAAATGAAGGTTTACAGCTACATTTCATAGTTGAGATTAGTGATTACCTGGAATTGCCAGACCGTTTTTAGTGGTGAGACCATGAAGCTATTATGTTTGTATTTGAGGTTATTTACAATTACAATGTAGGTATACGCAATAAATATTGACTGAGAATGTAAGTCCTCAGTAACAGTAATAATGTTGTTATTACTCTTCCAATTTTATTACATTTCGCATTTGTTTAGAGAGAAAAAGCAGACTTGTTGACTGATACAATGTATGTTTTTTAGATCCACAAAAAGATGTACATGTATTTCATTCAGCCTGGATGTTTGTCAAATGCATTTTATTTTGAAGGAAAATGTGTGACTGCAATTGTACTTGTTTGTAATGTGAAAAGTGTTTTTAAGTAAAAGCTTTTGAATTTACTTTTTGATTTATTATTTCCTTTTGAGTTTGTTTATTTAGTTGAATGTTTGTAATGAAAGACAGTAAGAAGAGATAAGAGACTGTTTGTGATGGATTTGTTCTGGGTCTCCCTTCGGTGAAAGGCTTAGTCATGTGAGAGCTGAGACTGGGTTGCAAAAGCGAGGTCTTTGCAATTAAATGCATGGAAAATTACTCCTACTTTATTCTTTCTCAGTTTGTTGTTGTTGCACTACAAAGCTGCACAAGAACAATAGCCCCATACATATTTATTGCACATAGAAAGTCCTACACACCTTCAGTCTGAGCTTATCAGTTCCAACTTAAATTAAAACTACATGAATCAGTATAACTGCATGTCACCCCAGTCATTGCTGCTTCTCCACACCATGCTGTTATACCTGCTGAGTGCAGGATGAATAACAATGGATGGAGGCCTTTATGTCCAGTGATGACAGCTATCTTACAAGGAAGCACTAAAAGTGGACACTCACACGTAGACTTTGCTCATTTTGGTACACTAAATTCAAATTTTTTTATTATTTTTTTTTCTTTTTTGTTAAAAATTTAGAACATAGTATTTTCGATTTGATCAAATTTTTAACTTGTGTTTATACCACCTGTTTTCTTCCTGCTTAGACACAATTCAAAGAAAGAAACTGGCGCCGTTCTATCTGCAAGAGATGGGCAAAACTGTTGCAAAATCGAGCTGACTGAATGTCTTAGCAAACCAGCAATATAGTCGACATCGTGCTGATGTGCCGTTAAACCCCAACACAAACAAACAAATGAAATTACATGTAATCAGTGTATGTCGTCCACGGATGCAGTTCGACCTTGTGGTATACCATTGCAGTTAAAACTATCAGTTGACACCATAAATGTACAGGGCAGTTAAGAACTAATTGTGAGCATTCATTTCTGCCATCAGTTGTAAGCTGAGTGAATTTTTCTTGCGTCTGCCTTGTTCTGATGCTATTTGTGACATTTTTGTTCGCATGTAAAATTGTGCAAATGTATCTTTTATATTTTGCACATGTTCTGTGTCTCATCAACCGTGAAGGGAATTTCCTCTTGGGGATAAATAAACTGTTCACAGCTCAGTGTACTCCACAAGGTAAGCAAAGGAGCCAAGTACCTTTATCACTAGCATCACTATCAGGTAGAAAAATCAGTCCAGAAAAAAAGAGTGTTCACTACTGCTAAGTGATCATTGTAGGACTGAGAACAAGTCCATTTTATAAAGAACCATGGTTATCTTTGTCCAGCCGCAGTAATGAAAATTCAACCTCTCATCACCAAGTGAACAGTGGATTCAGAGTTCACTGGAGGTCCGTAGAACAGTAAGAAATCACAGCATTGAAAGAAATAATAATAAACGTATTATTATAAGCCAACCCCTATCAGATGACCCCTGCCACGTTCTACACAATATCTGTATACATTTTTAAGGTTTAATCACATTGCATATCATTACATGTTGATCTAAGGTGCATATGTCTTCAACCTGATTTTTTGATATTTTTGAATTTGGATGCTCATCTTGTTTCTGTTCTTTCTATAAATCTGAAGGATTTAAATGGGGAATAGAGGAAGCTAATTCCAGTTACATGTACTTTAAAATCTTGCCATGAAAAGTTTGAAAATAATGATGCCAGAAATGTGCAAGTGGCTGTAATTGTATGTAACTCTCTTGTGATTTTGCAATAAAGCAAACAAAAGTGACTTTTAAATTTTTTTCTAAATGAGAAGCAGTTTGCAAGTCATAGTTGTAGCTGAGATTACTGAGAAGGGACTGTAGCAGTGTTCAGCTGTATAATGTACATGTAGCTATTAGGAAGGGGGATCAGTAATATTTCATGTGTGCTTGTTGTATATATCTAGTGACTAGTAACTGTGTTTATGTGGACAGCATTACACGTTCATAAATTATTTCAACTGTCTTGAATGTCCTGAGCTTCAAGACAGAAATTGTCAAGCAGAAATTAATCTGATACACCAGTATATACCAAACAGGAAATATGCGGATTTAAATATTATGCTGAAACTGAAGATGTAGGAAGTGTTAACATCTGAACCCTTTTTTGTAAATTAGATTCTTTGTCCGAACGGCACTAAAAAATAATGACAATCTGTATGTTTTTGTTGCCATTGGACATATCAAAGACCAGAACACAAAAAGATGAAAAGCATAATTCATGTTGCTAAGGCATTAGCAGTGTTATGAAAGGAATTTGTTTTGTGCAGTGTACCGGGATTTATGTGATCTGATAGTCATGAATATTTGTCAAATGTCCATCTTGTTCAACAAAATACATGTATTTTATTTCACTAATTTTCTTTCAGTTTCAGACTGTCATGGTAAGAGTAATTAAAATCACATAATTAAATGCCTAGCGATAAGTGCATTTTGGCAAAATTAGACCTTAATTTCGCTAAATTTCCCATTTACAAGTATTGTGTTATAGTAGTAATAAATATATCAATATAATTTTTTAAACTATGCATTTTGTGTTTGCATATGTCTGTGATCTATGAAAATGCCCTTTTTCAGCCAAAAATTGCAAAGAAATGCCACCAGAAATGCAGAAAAATGCCAATAAAAGCCAAAAAATGCAACTCACGGGAAAAAGGAAATTCAAGAATAAATATAACTGACATATTTGTAGAATAATTATTTAGAATATTACTATTACATAACAGATCAGTGGAACGCGTTGATGCCGTCAAATGCACTTAGTTACAGTTCCCATTATATGTACTTAAATTCGTATTTTCCAGATTCTTTTGAAACCCATATAAAGGGCAATTTTCAGCTCTTATGTCATGGATAGTACAATTAACTCAGTGCACAAAAAGTTTGGACTAAACAGCATATACACAATGTATAAACCATCTTTGTTTGTTTGTTTGTTTGTTTGTTTGTTTTTTCGCGCAGTCCCGAGGCCTTGGTAATCTTCCATGAATTTTTGTTTGGGTTTTAACGCTGTAACATTACTTGCTTTCTTGCTAATTTGGCTGCCCAATCCAAGACCGAAGATGTTTAAGAAATCTATCTTTCAGTGATGAGACTGATATTCTAATACGCAGTAATACATCCATAAGACAAAAATGAATAGTGGGTGAGTGAGACGATTGCGTCGCGAAAGCGGACATGGATATTCGCAAGGTCAGTTCCACACGAAAACTAAACGAGTCAGGATAGCTTTGGCTGAGGTCCAGTCTCTTCATCTCTCGTCTTATATCAAGTAGAAGAGATAAGTACATGTATATGATCCGAAGCACATGTGTAAGGCAGTCTGTGGCGTGAATGACATAAATATAAATAAACTAAACAGAGGCTATACCAAAACAAATAACATCGCAATTGTGGCGTAATGTAAATGTACTGTGAAAAATCCCGCGGTGAATCTAAAGTGGGAAAGTCATGAGGTAGCCTAACGATAGTGTGCAACACGAACCATAGCTGGAGAGATGCAAAAAACAAAAGGCTGTATGCAGGTCGGGTACCATCACCTCGGATTGACATTGTTTACGAGTAGATCTTCAGGAGGGAACAACAAAATATAACAAAATCTAGCGCAGACCCTATGGGTAATGATGGATAGGCTCATTATGAAATCCGGATGACACCCCTTCCCCCCCCCCCCCTCCCCCCACTCCCTCCCTCCTAGAGGTTATGCATTATGAACCGCCATTTGTCAGTACAGGGCCCTACAACATACATGTAATTCGTATTCGTAAAACTGGATACAAAATGCCAGTGTGGGCCATAAAGCTGTCAATTTATTCAGGCCAAAACCACAGGCATTAGCAACAGGAGGTAGGGGGGGGGGGGGGGGGGGGGGGGGGGGGGGGGGGGGGGGGGGGGGGGGGG
>JBCEWB010101978.1:0-12098 GCA_039654565.1 Peronia peronii | reverse complement strand
ATTGTTAAGCATGCGACGGTCCCCACGGGACGCCGCAAACGTGCTTGCATCTATCTTTATATTTTCGCTATACAATACAGTGGAATACAGATGAGTCGATGCTGGTGGGGAAGTAAAAATGGAATCGACTCATCCGTAGTTCGACTCATCCGTATGTAACTAAAGATTACAAAACTAGACACGTTATTTGAAGTGTCTTATTGTCGGGCATTATAATGGTTAGTTCCCCTTACGCATTCTTTCACCGAGCATCAAATTTGATCTTTTCCATTCCTTTTCAGTGTGATCGATCAAGCTTTTGGTTGAATTTAATGTAACACATGTAGATCTATTACTACTGACACCCGTTGTGGCCGTTAAAGTTTCACTGTCATGTAAACTGACGATGTCCAACTGACGATGTCCAACTGACGATCTCCCAACCCTGCCTCTGAACATTCATTTTCAACTCAACATGATCGCCGCACGCAGCTTCGTCACCCTCCAACACTCCTCCCACCGCTTCATGTTATGAAACATTGTAGGCCTACATGTATTAGGCTTTATTCAAGATGATAAACATTACATGCGATGAATCTATCTGCAGGCGGAGGGGGGGTGGGGGGTGCAGTACCTCACTGTTCTCGCTTTGACCGCAACAGCTTAGTGAAAAAGTGTCTAGGTCTAATCGGCCATATTGCGAGTAAAAAGAGAGCGGGCGGGGCGAGCGAGGATGACAACTCCTTGCCATCCTCTAGTCCGGCAAGCAAGTTCCCCGCGATGAGAAGAACAACGGCCGACTCCCCGGGTTTTCTCGGGGTAACATCCACATGTGAACCGCGGTGCGGCCGGAGAATTCCCCACATCAAAGACGCTCGCCGACACTATGTTTCCTACCCCATTTAAGTGAATTTGCATGACACTTTCATAGCGGGGAGGGGGCGTGCGGTGTGAGTACGAAACATCCGCGCTAGGCGGGGAAGGTCATGGATGAGGTGTGAAAAGGAGGAGGAGACAATGGCCGGTCGGCCTCTGAATCTGATCACATGGTCTGAGGGAGAGTTTAGTCCTATTTAGTGAATCAGTTTGACAGTTCAAGTTACCTCAGCATGCCATGCTGTCGCGTGATGGGAGGATCATAAATGTCTTGAGATGAAGTTACATCGACTTAAGCATTGCTTTTTCCTTTGTTCTTATAAGGCCGGGGACAGGAGAAAAAGATCGACTCATTAGTGAATACGGATGAGTCGACGTCAATTCATCAGTATGATTTTTAGTAAAGTAAAGAAGCGCCGGGACCCGTTCCAAGAAAAAAGATCGACTCATGTGAAAGTCAACTCATGAGGGTTCGACTCAGGTGTAGTCCACTGTATTTGACTACCTGAAATTCATATACACATTTTGATACCCCTTGATAACTCATAAAGCCATTGCCCATTCAGGGCTACATTTTACCTATTTACACCTTGACCAGAATTTTACTGTATGAATGTACCCACTGTGTTTGGCACAATATAACTGTTATCGTGCTGATGTGCCGTTAAACCCCAAAACAAACAAACAAACAAACCTCCCTGGGGGGAAAGGAGGCGCCCAACAAAAAAGTGGTCTAGACCCAGCCTTCTGTATACTACTCATTCTGATACTGGCCATATGCTAGATATACTTTAGTGTTGGATTTACGCCTGCATTGAAATGAACATGCTCTTTGTCTTTTGCTATCACCAAGATTTGTTGACAAATATGAACCACCATGAGGCCCATGAATATATTTCATTCTTATTGATTAATTTATTTCTGCAAAATATAAAATATTTGCTGATTTGTTAAATTTATTGATATACATGTATATAATTATTATATTTTAACTTTATGGTTTGTAAATCTGTTTGGAGCTTAAGAACATGGTTTGAATTAATTGAATCAAAATAACTACAATGTAATAGAACTGTACTTTCTCACTGAACTATAAATTTTAAAATGTTTAATTATAAATGCTATACCCATTCATGTTATTTTTCAGCTTTTCATTTAAGTCTTATTGTCATCATGGCACGTCAATCAAGAATTGGAGCATCTGAGCATAATTTTATACAAGTTCAGAAGTTATCACTGTAGAAATATTAAATTCTAGTACCTTGAAATTGTAATGTTTTAACTGGTCATGAGAGAGAAATTTTTGAGCAAAATAATATAAAAAGTGAGCTACCTCAGAATCTGGAATTAATGAATTCATTCAGCGTACTATTTTATTATTACTACTTTATTTATTTATACAAAATTCTTTCTTTTATCTAGATACTAATGGGCAGAAGAGGAGGCATGAGAGGTCGTCCTGGTCTTCTTTTCATTGCTGTGCTTGCAGTTTGTCTCATCATTTTTTACTTGTCATGGAGATCTATGATTTCACCTGACTTCAAACCCACTGACAAAGATGCATATCCTGTGCGGGAACAGCGCTTACATGTGGACAGTCAGTGGCAAAGTCTGAAGGCCAATAATCGTATTTCCTATGAGAAAGAAAGCCATGAACGGGACCCTGATTATGATATAGAAGCAGATTCTTCAGAGAAGGAGCGTACTCCTTTGAAACAAGAAAATGAATTGTTGTCTCGGACGTATGAAGAAAAGTCCAATAATAATGATGATGATGAGAACAACTCTCCTATCCTCATCAAAACTCTGCCATCAACCAAGAAGCCATCAGAAAAGGAGAAATTGCCATCAGCTCTGTACTACCGTGAACCAAACAAGGAAATTCTTGAAACACTGAATGCAATGGATCGATTGGTTCACCTTGATTTGAAAGGAGCTGCTCCTAAAATGTCATATCTCAGAAAATTTATACCACTGGCAAAGTCACTCGGAGCTACTGGTTTGTTAATTGAGTATGAAGACACATTTCCCTACACTGACATGCTGAAAAACATTGGAGCTGTTAATGCATATTCAAAAGGAGACATAGAGGAAATATTGTCCCTTGCCAAGACATCTAATCTTAAAGTCATGCCTCTGATTCAAACGTTTGGTCACATGGAATTTGTTCTTAAATCAAATAGCTCTTTGAGGGAGAGTGAATATACGCCTCAAGTTATTGACATCACCAATAATGCTTCCTATGCACTGATTTCAGAAATGGTTATGCAGGTGAGACTTATTTAGTCAAGACTTTCTCATGAAATTATCATTTCATTACAACTGACTAACATTTCACATGGAGTTAGCATCATAATATCACTGGAAATTTTTGTTTGCTTTTGCCTTTCCCCAAGCATGACTCCAACAGGCTTTAAACTTCTTAGTGTATTATTTTAACATCTGACCAAAAGAATCATGGAATAGTAGAAGTTGTTTTTCTTCATTTAAACACTTCTGTTGCTCAAGGGTTACTTTGAAAAAATATAGTGATTTTCAGGGAGACCCATAAGATTGTTTGATAGAAATGACTTTTCTATTTAAAATGATAGTCATAGTGCATTCTAAAGACATTGTGCACCATTGCTGTTCATATGGACAGAAAATATTTCTTAAAATGCTCAAGAAGATGTCTCATAAAACCAAACATGCCATGTGCTGATATCATCAGATGCTCAGATTTTACAATATACAAGTAGTCGTCAACTTATGCCCATGTTTGGTTGCGACTAACTGGTCATAAGTCGGTCTACGTTAAATAGATTTGTTCCAACCAAGCAAACGGTTGGAAATTGCCATCTAATTTTAATAGAAGGGTACAAACACTCCAAACTATTCACTACCACTGACATTAAAAACACATAGAAAATGCACAGGACCAGTGACAATTGTTCTTGGATCTCGTAGTGAAGTGATAACAAACATTAGTGAGAGTTCTATTTTTTGCAGGGGGGTAAAACACTTCGCCGGGGGATTTCCAGGTTTTTGTTTAGTCGAATATGAACTATTACCGTAAGCTGTGTAATGATATTGTAATCACTATATATTTTATCAACATTTTCTCAGTTCATTATTTCAATTTTGTTCTTTAGACATTGTTTTTGTCTTTCTTTAAACTGCTATACCTTTAAGGGTTTAAGTCAAATATTGCATACTACAGTAAAGACCATTCGTTATGTGCAAAACATACAAAAATATCAAATACAGGTGTGAAAAAAATGAGAGTGATGCCTGCTGATCAGATGGTCATAAAGTCGATCTGTCTTAAGTCGTATAGGTCATAATTCGAAGGCTGCCTGTAATAAGAATAGCTTTACCATCACATGTCAGTGGTCCATAATCCCTTTCAAACAATTTTAGTGATTGAGATGCAGATGATTATACCAGTAGATTAAATTTGCTGATTCATCTGTATATATTTGGCAAATTGGGATCACATGCGTCACTTCTATGCTTAAATTGTACCACCCTACGAGATGAAATTTTCTCCAAAAAATAGGCTACTCTGGCCAGATGGAAAGTATGCTCATGAAATCTTCATTTTCAAAACCACTGAATTTGCTAGGGAATATTTGTTGAATTTTTTTTTTAAAAACGTTTAATCAGATTAATACATAGATCTAGAGTGATTTAGAAAGAGAAATGAAACAATTCAAGTCGCATTCCAAAATGACAAACACATTTTTTTTAATAATGATCAGTTTAATACTCTAAATACTAGCATCACAGTGTGCTTATTTGCCTGTATTTTTTTTTGTAATTTCTCACGATGGCCGTGGGTTTTATGAAATTTAAGGTTTTAATAGATGTTTTCTCAGCTGATATAAAAGTGCAGTAAACAGAATGTAGAAAATCGCTTGATGAGATCATTTTTTTTTTGCCGTTCCAAGCAGATGTCACCAGCAATGTGAATTTTTAGCATGTATTATTTTTCCAAAGTAGGTGTAAATATTGAAGAAAGTGTCACTAATGAAAGGATAATACTTCAGTTAACAAGAAACATAAGAACTACTTGTTTTGATGATACCATGCGACCTGGCAGCCATTTTGAATGTTAGTCTTTTGAAGAGGCAGAATTCACTGTGGTACAGTTCTACGGGAACTTTTTTTTCTTTGACCAATTAGGTAAGTCTATCTGCTTTAGTTGCTTAAAAGTATTCTTTGTTATTGTATATCCATCATTAAAGTGTTTAAAGATTGGTTGGAACCTGACGATTGATCAGAATACATTGTTTAAGAGCTATGTCTGAAATATGTCATGTTAGTTACTTTTCATTTATAAAGTTATGGCAACCAAGTAAATAAAATTAATTAATTCACTGCAACTGAGTATTCTCAGTTTCTGTCAATAATCCAGTCACATATGTCACGTCTGACTTTTGAATCAGTTCATAAATATGGTAACTAACATGACAGAGGTAACTGACATGACAGAGGTAACTGACATGACATTAACATCAACTGACATGACAATATATGTTACTGTTTTTATTGACTTAAAGACCATTTCAGACCCCAAAAATATTATATATCAGTCACATTAATCAATGTCTTTGTTTGCCATAAGATACTCCTTCTATTCATTTTGTAACTGTTCGTATTTCACAGATTACCTTGAATGAATCATTATGTCTACTAGATGCCTCCAAGGACACCAATGCGATGATATATAGAGAGAGAGTTGGCAGCAAAGAAGGCCGAAGTTGGAGTGCGGAATAAATTACAACAGAAAGAATGTAGAGGGAACTAAGGGCTAGTCCAGGAATATTAAAAAAGCAATACCTGAAACTCACAAATTTCATTTCTTAGATCTATACCAGCCTCAGAAATGAATATGCTTCACTTGGATGCTGATGCTGAAGAACATCAGAGATATTTTGTTTCATCTTCAAAGGCATGAAAAACTAACAGACTGATGCCCAATCATCTGATCACATATATATTTCGTAGCTTTCCAGAAAGACAAAGTGATGTGCTTGAGAGGAGTCACACCAAGTGATGGAAAACGTTTTGTTTTCCTGGGCTTTGAGCCATAGACTGTAAAAAAATAAGATTTGAAATTACTCAGAATGGCCTGAAATTACTCAAACTGGCCTATGACAAATAACAGTAGAGTTCTTGGCAAATTTAATCTCTTCAGAGTTCTAAGCCCGTCAAGAGTTCATTCCATTTGAATCATCAGATAAGTGTAATATTACTAAGAATATGGGTAGAAGTGAAACATACACTGATCATAAGTCAATAGATGCCTGCAGTAAAGTTAGCAAAGTGGCCATCAGAATCATCCAGCTGTTTGGAGATAAGAGTTGTTGGAATGGAATATGAGAGAAAAGCATCTAAAATTACCAGCATTCAACATTATGTAGCAGTCACTCTGAGAACGCCAGCAAAGCAAAATCTTGAAATACAAGGTGAAAGACTGAAATGGAAAACCACTATGCAGCTGACTGTGTTGATCGATTTTACATCGGATGAGTAACCTCTGCTGCAGATGAAGGATTTAGAGTGATGAAGTTTTTTCATCAACATTCTCTAGATTTTGTTCTGCATTTCTCATAGCTTGAACTTTCGGACATTGATACTATGCTCAAAAGTAGTTTTTTTTTCTTTGGACAAAAGACTTTGTACATATATTTTTGGATAGCGTTTTTAGGCTATACATTTGATAACATTGGTGACATTATTAAAGCTTTCAAACCTCAAGGACTTTTTTTGCTTACACAGACTGTTTCATCCTTTGACAATTTTTCAAATTGAAAATAATTACTTGGTCCACTTTGTGTTTAATTTGAACTGTCAAAACATAATGTGAATTACATGTCTCCTAAAGTTTATGTTGATACATAAGGTGAATTAAGTATGTGTGTGTGCATGTGTGTCTGTACGCAAGCATAACAAGGATTACAATGGTGCTTCAGATAAATTATTTTTTCCCTTTAATGCATCATTATAACTTGCAAACTATAATGCTGAGAAAACATTGATAATGATAAATTGGACACAGAGTGTGGATAGAATTAGAAGCATTTGTTTCAGAGCCGTCATGTCAGTTATCGATACCTATTTTGTCTGTTACTAAAAATATTATTTTAATTGTAGGTCAGGTGCTTCATTCCAGGTTTAGAATAGTTTTTGGTGTTTCAACTTTGTCCTTTTGACATGTCAGTTTATTTATTTAAATTTGTTGAAGTTTTTCAGTTCCAAAAATTTTTGATGAAAAAACACCAAGTAATTATTTTTCTGCTTTCTGAGTCATGTCAGTTACTGCCAAAGTTACCCCGTCAAAATACTGATCACTGTATTGGCATTAAAAAACTTCAACTTTTTTATATTCATTTCTTATTTGGTATTGTATCAATTGGAACTAATGAGCCATTTTAAAATAATCAGTTTTTGAAAGAAATATTCTTAAATCTTATTCTTTCAAATAGCCTCTAATTGTCATGCCAGTTACCGTGGGATGGCCGTATTATAAATTCGGTGTTTTTTTCCCCGGTAGTGAGGGGTAAAAAAAATGAGAATTACAGTTATTCAGTAATAAATAAATAAACAGATGTATTGATTGTTTTCAGGTTTCATATTTTTTCCTGAGGGTGATCTCAGTCTTTTGCATGGAAAGTCTTTCATTTAAATTGTAAAATCTTCCCAGTGGATGGACAAAATTAGTGTCCCACTGCAAAAACATAGTTATCGGAGGTGATCACAGATGATGACAATGAAACTAAATCTGATGACGTATGTAAATTTCTTACTTTTAGTGCTCAGTTTTTGTGTATTTCTGACCTATTTATTTATATATTTATCATACTTTTGTTGTGTTTAAATAACTGCAGTAGGCCTATACAGTGGACCCTTGGGTTACGAACTTTAACCATTCTGGGATGCTGTTGATAAACCAGATTGTTCGTAAACCGAAACATTGAAATGATAGTAAAAACAATTAATCGGTTTCAGCCTCAGAAAAACATGTATGTCATTTTTGCAGTTTAAATGTTTTTTTTTTCTTTAATGAATATACAATTTAATTAAAATGCATATATTTTTATTTAGAGACAAATACACTGTGACTATAACACTGAAACTAAATTCAATAAAAATTCCATTGTACCTTTATTGTTTACACATGTAGTGATTCATGAAGGGGGAGGAAGTTATTGCTTTGAAGGGGAATCCCCTTGGTGCTAAAATGCATGCAACACCAACACATCAAGAAAGAATACAAAATAACACACCACGCTGATGCACCTGTGTACTTACCAAAGCACAACTGAGCACTTATTCCACGGATTGTGGGTGGTGGATGTGTTCATAACTCAAATAATTCTTTGTAAGGCGAGATAAAATTTGTTGGCAAAGCTTGTTTGTAAACCGAGCCGTTCGTAATCCAAAAGTCCACTGTCTCTTCATTTTCGATATTATAAAATAGTGTTACTTTTTTTGTATCATTGTTTTTTTCTCCTAGGTCCTAGATGCCCATCCAGATGCCACTCATTTACACATTGGTTGCGATGAGGTCTATGAGCTGGGTAGAGGATTTAGTGCAACATTGAAGATGCCTGCATCAGAAATGTTTCTGCAGCATGTGGAACGTGTAGCTGGTATTGTAAGAAATTATAAGAAGAGGGGTGTCATACCTGTGATGTGGGATGATGAATTGAGGAAACTGCCTCCAGAAGTCATTTCGGTAATATTATGTTCGTTGCTACTATTGTAACAGTCAAGTCCACTCAAACCGAACTCTGATAAAACGAATTTCTGATAAATCAAATATAAACGGAACAACAGAATTTTTTCCACTTTGCGCCTATTAAATGCCTCTCACATAAATTGAAGCCATCGCCATGAGTTTCCTTTAAATTGAACCGGTCAGTGCCACCACAAAGGTAAAAATCAGCTGCTGTCCTCTATACGTGGTTCCCACCAACAAAGGAGATAGCACTGCGGAGAGGCAAGAGGGATTAGACAATGTATTGTGCCTCGTGCACAGTGTAAGTAGGCTTTGTGTTCATGGGGTATAAACAGCATACCAATGCCAGCGCTGCCAAGCAATCAATCAATAATGAAGCATCCTGGCAGAGCCTATAGTACAGGTATACGCGTAAATGTGTTACACATGTTAGATCTACATATATTATGAAGTATTAGGGTTAGGGTTACGCTATAATTAGGATAATAGAGTGCTGCGCTGATGTTATGATGTTGGTTCTCGCACTGTGACGGGATAGGCCAGATTCTACATTATGCTAGTTTTTTTTTCGCTTGCGGTTGACTCGCTTATATCCTCACAGACTATGTGATAGCTTCCTTTAATTGTTTCCAGAGTTAAAACTTCAGGGATAAAACTTGCTCAGCTGTCCTTTTTAGGACTAAAGCATTAACAGTCCTTTTCAGGACTAAAACCTACTCATGAACAGTTCTTTTCACAGCTAAAACTAACACATTCTATCTCTAACTTTTCTTTGCATTACTTTTGTTTTCAACGCATTCCTTATTAGGACTAGCAATTCAGTTATATGAGAGGGCTTGAATTTAAGATAAACACAAAGTTCAGGAGCCACAGCGCGATTTCTTTATGAAGGGAAATAATCCTGGAATAAAATGAAACAATGCCTCATCAGTCATTCGAGAATTGCCCTCCTTCCCCCACCCTCCGTGTTAAAAACTGGAACACAAACTCTTTTTAATCGAACCTATTAGGTTGGTCCCAGCAAATTCAATAAGTGGACTCGACTGTATTATTTCATTTTTGCTTGTCAATCCCTTTTTGTGGACCCTTACATGCAGTTCACTCAGAATGAGTACTCTTGTCTTTCTGATTCTTTGACTTTGTATCAGTTAGGAATCAGTGGGAGTATCACTGCCAGCTACTGAGTGGATTGAACATCTTTTTTTTTTTTTTTTTAATTGTGCAAATGATTTTAGATGTGCCATTTCTTGGCAGCTTTCCTGGATTCGAATATGAGACACAAGGCCTTTGAGTTTTTCTGTTGATTATGCATCGCAAATGGCATTTTTTTTTATAATGATAAATTCTTTTTTCTTACTCTCAGGAGGAAAATGTATACATATTTCGAACTTACATTGCACAAAATACAATTGAAATAAGATTGAGGCAATTGTGAGTAACAAAAGGGAAAATATCAATTTAAAAAATGTCGTTCATGATGTGTGTATTCAAGGCAGTAAAACTTGAACCTTTTGTCACAGCCTCATTTAGGAAAAGGATTTGCCATATGAATGCAGAAATAATTCCCCAAAACAAAGATTAGGAAAAAAAATTATTTTGTTCACTAACAAAAAAAGACCTATAACTTATAACCTATGTTGCCCAAAATCCATCTTTGTAGGAGGACCCAGTCTTGTAAAAAGTAAATAATTACCCCATGTTGAATTGCAAACTGACCTTCACTCCCATCTTACAAAACCCTCTCAGTGAGGCATTCATAAATGTAGATAGCGATGGACAGATTGTTGGATGGGAAGCTGAATGGATCAGTTGATCAGTAGGGAGATAAGTAAAATCTTAGATAAATTTAATTGGCATGGGATGCCAGAGAGACAGAGCCCCTGAAAGTAAACTACCTGGTGATGCAAAATAATTAGTTTACCAACATAAGATGTATATTTGGGTACATATATTTATCTCCAGTCTTACTTTTATGAAAATGTACATTTTTTTTCTTATTCTCAGTGTCCTTGTCGTGAGTTAAGATTGTAAACATAGCATTCATATTGTCACTCCCACTCTTAACACAGTAGCAATATGTCATAGGCCCTGCTGTTGGTAGAATAATAGGGAATTTGTTTTTCTTTTTTTTTCTAAACTTTATTACATGTTTTATTTTGTTATTTGATATTAGACCTCTATCAGTTTGAAACAGCTGCAAATTATAAATTGAAATGAAAGGTAGACATGAGAAAGAGTTTGCTTATTTTATTCTTTTTCCTTTTAAAAATTTTGCTTGAAAGGACTTTAAATGATCAATTGTAAGCAAATCACTAGTGAAAAACCTTTGAAATAATTCAGCACTTCATTTTCCAAGTTTCTTCAGAATTCATGAACTGCCTGAATTAAAGTTCGACTTGTTTCAAAGAGAGACTTTTCATGTTAGGAGATCCTGATATATTTATAAGTATAGAAGTGTTTGTTGGGTGTGTATCCTTTTTTTCTCTAGGTGGTTTTTATTACATGTATAGAAATGTTTGTGTGTACCCATTCCCAAATGGTTTTCATTAGTTCATTGTTTCGGGATGCCACAGTTAGATACATATACATGTGTCTGATTTGTTGAAGCAGCTGTTGTTTATTTCTGCCACTCTTCACTGCAAACAGTACATATATGATTGTTGTATACAGGATGCCAAGCTATCTACACTGGTTGAAATAATGGTGTGGCAGTATACACCAAATGTGCTGGAGAGAATCAATGTCACAGTCTGGGAAAAGTATAGTAAAGTGTTTAGCTCTGTATGGATAGCAAGTTCATTCAAAGGAGCCACTGGTGCCCGACAGTTCTTCACTGACCCAGAGTATCACATCCAAAATCATTTCAGGTGAATACAAGACCTTGTTCTTTGGCAGGAGATCTGTTATTTAACTGTTTTGGGGAATTTTGTTGTTAGAGTGGTCTCTGCCTAAGGACCCAGTCATCAGGAGACCCCAAAAAAAGGCAGGCTCTTAGGCAGGCAGACTCTTGGGCAGATTAAAAACTTCTGACCTCCCATCTTGACTGCTACTATCAGTTCATCTTTTTTGTTAGAGATATGTCTGTGAGAAATAAATGCTTTCTCAGTTGTATGTACACTCTAGCACAGTTAGAACGAAATTTGTGGGGAATGGAAATCATTTTTGTTCTATCACTAATTTGTTGTATCCGAAGAGGCTAAATTGAAACAGGGCTGCAAGTTTAATTATCGGATTACCTCCCCTGATACAAGAGTGTCCGCACCACGGGCTTATGTCTTAAGGCCACTCCATTTTCATTTTTGTTGTTCTTGTCGTTGTAGGTATACATACATATAAAATGTGTGGTTATGTAGCTGTTATGTCGTTTGTGATTTTTCTTTTTTTTTTTTAATTCTTCAAGACAAAGTGGAGTTTTTGGAATGGCATACTTTCTGCAGATCTCCGACTTTTTCAGTAAACCTTCATCAACTTCACAAATCAGTGTCCTTTTGAACTGCAGCGATAAACCTGTTCTCCC